>CAUYRT010085506.1:0-17058 GCA_963574885.1 Lepilemur ruficaudatus | reverse complement strand
GCAATGGGAAAAGACTAGGGTAAATTTATCAAACAAGTCTTTTTTTTTTTATTGGGGGAAAACTACAAAGCATTTACAGTACAATGTTTACAGTCACAATTTGTAGTGAGCCGATTTCCCAAAATATATTACCACTCAAGTTGACTTATCTTGTTACATTCAAAAACCTGCTCTGTCAAAGTAGTCCAGAGAGTACATACATAGTGCTCCAACTGTATCTACGTACAACCAACACTCCATTTTACGTGTACGATTAAATGATTTTCAGTGAATTTACCGAGGTGTACAGTTAATCACATGAATCAGTTTTTGAGGAATTCCTTTCTCAAACAAGTCTTTACAGCCTCAGAGAAAATTGCAATTTTGATGAAGAGACCAACTAAATAAATGATATTAGGGCAAACCCGCATATCCAAACATTCACAATAACTACAAAACGAGTATAAAGGTGCCCAGACAGAATCGAGTAAAAGTCTTTGTCATACACTAAAATGCAAGAGGGTTCTGCTCCAGACAGTTAGACGCGTATGTTTGTGCAGTCACTGTATCTGTGCTATCACTAGTGTCCAAGTTATTTCACATCTAAATCCACTGCATCATTTAAGTAGTTTTTTCTTAACTCTGAAAAGTTTCAAACCTATCCACCACCCAGACTCTGCAAATATCAAAAGTCTACAACTATCAAGCCACACTTGCCTCATCTAATCAGTTATAGGGTTTTCTCCTAAAATGTTTTAAAGCAAATGTTGTATGTCATTTCATTTATACATATTTCTATAACTTATGGACATTTTTAAAAAGCTAACCATAATGCCATTATCTTAGCTAACAATAATTCTTTGATATTTAATGCCCAGTGCCTATTCACATTTGTGCAATTGTCTCCAAAATGCCTTTTTATGGTTGCTTTTTCTCTAAGCCTATCGTCATCTTTATGATGAGAATAGCCATAATTGCTCTGGACACCTCAAAGAATATCTCATGCTCTGATGAGTAATAAAGCTTACAAATAGTAGGCACCAATTAATTATGTATTATTGACTAGTGAGTCATGTAGAAAGTCATTTGAAATAAAGCAATACATAAAAATAAGACATTTTTATTTGTTCAGAATGCTTGTTTTTAAAGTTAACTGAGGTTAAAAATGGTTTTCCAAGGAATCTGTTAATATCTCAAAGTGTTAAATTCAATATTAAGAGCTTATAGCAAAAATGAACCTGTATACAGTCTTATTTGATATCTGAATATATATACTATACAATGACATCTTTTCTTTTTATCAGAGCATAGTCTCCCAGACACAGAAATGCAGAAGTAACAAGTGTTATTTTTATCTTTCCATAGTCTAGATTTTAGTTTCTAGAATTCATAAACTCAAGATTGTTCATACAAATTTGGAGTATTTTTTCTTGTTCATGTCTGATAAAGAGCTGTTCTCTAAGACATTTTCATTTTATAATCTTTCCTTCGAAATATGAGAAAGATATGTAATCTCCTGAGTTATATATGCAGCTTATACATTCTTTTAAAGTTATTTAAAATATCAAATTATATATCCATAATGTATGTCCTTGCTATTCACATAATTCAAGCAATATTCAAATATATCTGTGCTTTGTCTGTTTACATTACTTTAGAACCTATTTTTTGCTTTCAATAAAAGTATGTCTACAAAGATCTTACAAATATTTAGTAAATGAGGCAAAACAATCATTATGAAAATATAAACAGCTACTATAGATTTTTCATCTTTCATTTTATGCATTTCCTGTCAACCATGTAATTTCCTGTTCTTTAGCGATATTGATGAATTTCTATCTTTGTATTCTCGACACTGCTGCTTTCTCCGCCCAGTGTCACAGCCAACACATCGCAGGGTTTCTGAACACACAGTATTCTCTGCCGGATCAACTGCAGTAGTGAAATCTGACAGTGCTGGTGTTCACCATTTCCGGTTATTTCAACTGCAGGACCACCTTAAAATGCAAATTGACGGGAAAATATCAGGTCATACCAGATTGGTGTGGATATATACTGAACACAATGCTTTGAAATCTCTGAAGAAGGGCGTGGAGAACTCCTAACAAGCAAGACAATGCACAGTGACTGACGGCACATCCCTGCCAGAACCGTGGTTCAGAATCTGTGAGCATCTACCCCAGCTCCACTGCACCCACCCCACAGTTAGCCCCGCCCAGCCGTGCAGCCAGGCTTGAGCCGCCAGTCCGCTTACTGGACGTGTGGACCAGTCATCATGGCACTAAAATACCCGAGCAAGTTCAGAGTATGAAGAGAAACCGAAGTTTATGAAGGTTTTAAAAAGGCAGGATAAAGAAGACTGATCAGTGTTAGTGGCAAGAGAGGTTGGTGAGAATAACCGAGACTCGATCACTGAGACTTGATCACTGGGGAAGACGCCGAGCAACAGTGAAGGAACATACACACATAAAGACAATTACTTCTTCCTCAGAGCAAGTTTCTACTGTTTAAATATTATTTTTCTCATTTATTAGACACTAGGCGTGGTTACAGTTATTTAGCCACTCTGTTGGAAGTGTGAGGTTTTGGGACATTCGTTAGTTCTATTTTGTCTCAACCTGACTCTGTCATAGTAACTACAAGCTGTATTTTGTCTCCCATACTTAGAGAATTATAAAAGCAATTTTCTATTATTTGTCCAGTTAAATAAGCCACTTTTTTTCAGGATCATGATATATTTTAATCATAAAAAGTCTTCTGAATCAACTAATTTCATGGTCTCAAGGTAAAAATTTTATTTTTTATCCCTGGTGAGCACTGAAGCAAAACAAATTCAGCTGTTAGCATAGCGCTATTATTCTTTCAAAAATAACTACTTGATACATTATGTTTAAAACTAGGTAAATGAACATTACAAGTTATAATTAATATCTAAAACAAAGATCAGAGCATGCCCAAGTATTTTCTGTGCTTAACATAAAAATATCAGGGAAAAAAAAAGAAACATTAAAAGTGGACTACATGAGTTTTCCTATACTGCTCTAAGGGTATCAGTCAAAACTTAAACATTTAAATCATGTAACAAAACTAAAACAAATACCTTATTAGCTGCTTCCAAGGAATTTATTAGCGTCTGCAGCTCTTCTTTACTCATTTCAACAGAATATGGTTTTACTTCACCGTCTTCTTTCACATCTAGATGAAGATGTAAAAGTGGCATTTGTAATGCAGCAATCTTGTCACTAGAAAGTGCAAGCTGTTCAAAGTGAGGAAAACAGTAACAGTAAAAAGGACTATATTAAACATGCATCCGAACTTAGTAATAGTACATTTTTTAAAAAGCATTCCTATTTGCTGTCAAGTATAGGGAAAGGTAGAAGAAATAAATTAAACCCATGTTTTACAGTCTTCACACAGTCTTCAAATATTCTTCACTTATTCAAAGAATAAAAGGGAAAGGACAGTGAATAAAAGAGAGGAGGTGGGTAGCAAAAAAAGACGACCAGCCATCAGTTTTGTGGCACAAGTGGACAGGTAGATCAGAGACATCCCTGGGAAGCACCAGAATGACCCAATGCAGCAGGAAACACAGAGGATTCTTAAAGAAGATTAAAGACACCAAGATGAAGTGTCATGTACAACGATAAATGAGACTAAAAATATTGGTAAACTCTCAAAAATTAAGATGCTTAATTCATGATGAGCTATCTACCAAACTATTGATAAATGATACCAAGATATGATCTTCAATTAGAGCCACTCAACAAAAAAACACTACATTTACCTCACTTCTTAGTTTGTCTCTGGAGTGTATCCCTAGGGGAACTGGAAGAACCAAATATTTCTGGTACTGATATTGTTTTAAACAAACATTATAGCTTCATCAGCAGAGACCAAAGGGAAACTCAATTTTCCTGGAATCTGAGACAGAAAAACCCACAGTAACAGAATCTTTTTTGGAGTGCCACTACTTGCAAAAAATTACTTATGCAAAGGTAAGGGATACCTCTCCTAACAAAAAAACTCAAAATATCTCCCTTGTGGTAAATACACTACAGAATCAAATCCTTACCTCCTTTCTCTCACCCAAAAACAGAACCCATAATTTCTGAGATTTTGAAGTACCGCTTTCAGGTTGTCCACCACAGGGATAATTCTTCTCCTCAATATTCCCAATATGGTTTCTCAGCCTACGCTTGAATACCACCAATGAGGAGGAGCGTGCTACCTCAAGAAAGGCTTAAAATCATTTCCAGATGCTTGTAGTTGTTAAAAAGTTCTTCCCTAGGTTAAATTTGAATCCATCTTTTGCAAATGATATACCTAAGCCTTTCTCCTAGTCTCTGGAGCCACAAAACCTACATATATTCCCCCATCCATATGGCATTCAGTTTTTTAAAGGTGTCATGCTTCTACCAGGTTTTATCTTTGCCAGGTACATGGTCTCAGTGTTCCACAGAAATTTCACATACCATGATTTTAAGTTCCTGGTCATTCTTTTCTTGTTGGGTTCCAATTTGTTTAAATATCTCTTAAGTTTGGCAGCCAGAACTAAAAGGATTATTAAACTAAAAATTTGTAACGGTTGAAGGCAGAATATATTAGAACTATCTCTTGAAAAACTGCATTTCTACCAACAAAACGTAAGACTGAACCAACATCAAGCTATATTTTAGTGAACCAAAGCAACTTATTTCTCATATATGCTACTATTAACATCTCTCCCTTATCTTCTATGTTTATAAAAACATAAAAGCTTTATTTAAATGAAAAATCCTCTACTTACGTTATCTCTGATTAATTTATTTAGTCCATTACTGCAACTAGCTGCAAAATAATTTGATTTTGATTGTGTATTTAAATTACATATTTACTGTATCTCTAGCTTTGTGTCACCCTCAAATTTGATTAGCATAATATTCATACAAATATTAAAGACGGCCAAGACAAGAGCCACAGGAACCTTCTTCTTAGCTAACACAAATTCATCCAATTTTGAACCTACTTACTATTATCTTCCCACATTTTTCTCCACTTAATCCACAAAGACAACATAAGGCAGTTTAGCCAGGGTCATGTTAAAATTAATGAAAAAAAATATATTTGTTTTCTCTTCATCTACTGATGTAAGTACCATATATAGGACAAAAAGTTGGTCTGAAATTGTTCCTTATGAACCACACTGATCATGACTTTCTTCAAAGTGTTTTCAAAACTCCTGTTTTAGTAACACATTATAGATTTTCCTCCTACAAGTAGAATCACATTTACCAATCTCAAGAAAGCTATAAAGTCTAGAAAGCTATAGCCAAAAATATATGTTGAAGATATACTGCCCCACGACTTATGACATTTAATGATTTACAGGTCTAGTTAAATTTATTACCAATGAAATGTTCCTATACACATGATTTGGATGTTTGTATTGTACTTGGACCCCAGTCAAGATGTAATTTATCTTTGATTTTCCTTGGGACAATATATTCTTGAAATAACAAATTGTAGATATATAATATTATAAAAGAGAGTGGAGCCCCAGTGGGAACCTGGTGGGCCTTTTCTACATAGTGGACTCGATGATCCCCCAGGTCATCAGGATGTTCATAGGCTCCCCTCCTCCATACAAAGCAATATGGACATGCTTTTCAATCACAGGAGTCAGAAAAGTAGAATAGGGTGTTACTGGTTGTCCCCCTCTGAACGAGGATATCCCTCAGAAGCAGGCTTAAGTTAAGCCCCTAAGAAATAGTTTATGAGACTCTTCCTAGCACCACGAGCCAAGTGTGGTAATATAACCATGAGCAAAAAGCAGGGTAATGCAATATGCCAGAGGAGTGGATCAGGTACAACCACTACGCCTGAGTTTGCCTCTTTCAGGCCTCCACCCCAGTGGGAAACAAAGAAGCAGAAGAAACCCTGTGAAGGGCCTCCAACAGCACACACCTCCTTGAAGCTGTCAGAAATGGAACTTTGGGCCCATCACAGCAGAGGAAAGAGGGGTGCCACAGAATAAGAGAAGCAAGCCCAGTGGAGGGCTAGCATTTAGGCGATCTAAAGTAACTGTTTAAGAAAAGGGAAAAACGAAAACGTCAACATTTTTCTGCTAACCTTTCTTTGATTATTTGTTCTGTCTATAGGATGGAGAGACCACTCCTTAGTGAGGATTGCCCAGGCTACTGCCTCTTCTGTTGATCTGTCCTCTGCGTATGATTCCTGACTTTGCAGAGGCTGGTCTCTCAATCACCTACAGGGTGCTTGCCTGCCCTGCTCTGTGTTGGACATTGTCTACGAGCCATCAGTCCATTTGGTCTTGTTACTCCGCACTGTTGTAGTTGTTGCTTATGACTTTTTTGCCTAGTAACTGGTTATTGTTAAAATACTGCCGAAGATTCGTAATGACATACATAAGAATGAACCTTCCGTTGGAAACATTGCCCCCATTTCAGCAGGGGTAGCTCGACACTGTCCCTCCTCCCACAGATATGGAAGGGAAAGATTGAGATTGGGGAATATGTAACAGAGGGAATAGCCTGGAAAACTTCCCCCACTCTTTTGGGAACTTCAGCCTGGCCCGCATCCCTGAGGCAGGTTAAGTCGTCTTTTGTAACTCCCAGGTAATGCCAGTCCCCCAGGTGAGCAGCTGGTAGAATTCACAGGCTTCGTCTTTGACAGAGATGGGAAGATTAGAATAGTTAACCACAGTAATTGCTTGAAGCCAAGAAACCTCCCTTTAAAAGCTCTGTATTTCTGCCTATGTTCAGGAAATCTGGGATTTTGAGATGAGAAGGTCCGCCATATTTCCTCCTTTGTCAGCAAAGTAAACTCTCTTTCCTTCCTCCTCAAAAAAAAAAAAAGTTTCTCTATAACCAAAAAATGAAATTCAAAATATACATACTCATAAACAGATTCTCACCTTTAACTGCCAATCAAAATTCTGTAGCTGTGCAGAGGAAATATCAACTATTTCTCCTAACAGAGCCTGCTTGATCTCATCTTTCCTACTTTTCAAGCATTTCATGATCGCTTCTTGATGAAATGAGTTCAACTGATTCAACTGCTGAAATATCTACAAAAATAAATATAAATGGTTAGAAAATAAATGAAAGGGACTTTCTGTTTAAAATGTAAAAGCATAGTTCCACTCTCCTTTCACACACCTTTTTAAATGATAGAAAAAAAGACAGAAATACTTCTGTAACTGTGAAAAGAAGAAGATGAGAATGAGTAACCAGGAAATAGGCTTTAACAAATTTCTGCAGAGCAAAAAGAAAAATGGCTGATTGACGAAGCAGCACGAAAGTGAATATAGTTGGAGAGCACCAACGTGATACAGCAATACAGGCTGAGTGTCCCTAATCCTAAAATCAGAAACTTCTTGAGCGCAGACAGGATGCTCAAAGGAAATGCTCAACGGAACATTTTGGATTTTTGGATTAGGGATGCTCCTCTGATAAGTATAATTCTAATATTCCAAAACATGACAAAATCCAAAATCTGAAACACTTCTGGTCCTAAGCATTTCAAATAAGGGACACTCAACCTATATCACTATATCAGACAGTGCAGTCCTTGGCAATAAATATTACAAGAAAGACAAAAATGGGAAAAGAGCCATTCAACAGAAATAAATAACAAACATAAGAATGTGTGTGCCTAATAACATAGCTTCAAAATATACAGAGCAGCCAAACTTGGCAGTACTAAAAAGAGAGATGGATAAATCTACATTCATAATTAGAGATGTTACCACGGTTACTCTCAGTAACTGGCATAAAGAGACAGAAAAAGAAATCAGTAAAGATATAGAAGAATTGAAAAACACTTTCTACTTAGCCTAATCAGCATACAGAACACTAGGCCAACAACTGTAGAATACACATTATTTTCAAATGTATATGGAACAGTCACCAAAATGTACCATATGCTGAGCCATCAGAGCAAACCATGACAGATCTCAAAGGACTGAAATAATACTGCTTGTATTTTTTTGACCACTGTGTAATAAGGTCATAACTGACAAGAAAAGATAACCAAAAAATTTCCAAATATTTGAGAATTAAGTAACATAATATTAAATAAAGAAAGATATAAAAATCAATCTCATATAAACTCTTCCAGAAAACAGAAAAAGGAAAAAACATTTCCCAATGCATTCCATGAGGCCAGAACAAAACTTAATACCTTGACAAGAGTATTACTGGGGGCGGGGGGGGGGAATCCCACAGGCCAGTATCACACAAAAACAGATGCAAAAATCCAAAACAAAATATTGGTAATTCAAATCAAGAGATGCATCAAAGATAATGCCACACGAGCAAGTGAGGTTTATTCTGGCAATGTAAGCTTAGTGTAATATTCAAAAATCACATTAACAAAATAAAGGAGAAAAAATAATAAATTCAGGAGAAAAAGCATTTGATAAAATTCAATACCCATCCATAATAAAAACTCTCAGCAAAGTAGGAATTGTAGGAAACTTCTTTAATCTGATAATGGATATCTACAAAATTATGGAGTTAACATACAAAATGGTAAAATAGTTAACACTTTCTCCCTAATGTTAGGAATAGATGTATGTCTTCTATCGCTGCTTTTTATTTTCTTTAAAAATACTGTTTGAAGATGTTAGCCAGTACAATAATAAGGTTAAGAAAAAGAAATAAAAAGTGTTAAAATTGAAAAAGAAAATGACTGCATATAACCTCACTTCCCCCCAAAAATCTACAATTAGATATAGTTAAATACATTTAGAAAGGTTGTTGGATACAGGCTAATTATATAAAGATCAACTGTATATGTACATACTGGTAAAAAAAAAAAAACTGAAAAAAAATTAAAGAACATAGAAAACATCATTTACTTAGAAATAAATCTACCAAAATGTTTGTAAGATCTCTATAGTGAAAACTACAAAATATTAGAGAGGGAAATTGAAGTTAACCTAAATAAACAGAAAGCTACCCATGTTCATGAATTTGAAAGCTAAATATTGTTAAGAAGTAAATTCTTCCCCCAAATGATCCAGAGATTCAGTCTAATATCTATCAAAATCCCCCCAGGTTCTCTGGTTAAAATTGACAAGCTGATTCTAAAACGTACACAAAAATACAGAGGACCTTAACTAGCCAAGGCAATCCTGAAGAAGCGTGAGGTTGAAGGTTTTCTACTACCAGATATTATGACTTAATTTAATGTAGCTTTAATTCTACAGTAATTAAGAGTACAGTATTGGCAAATATAGAAAAGTAGACTAATAGGATACAATAAAGAGTCCAGATACAGACCACACACATACGGCCATCTGACTTACAACAAAGGCTGCACAGCAATCTTGTGGGGAAAGGATGATCATTTCACTAAATGGTACTGGGTTAACTGGATAGTGAAGTGGAAAAATCTGAATTTGACCCCCACTCCATACACAAATACTAATTCAAAATGCATCAGTAACATACATGTGAGTGCTAAAGCAACCAAGCTTCCATACGGAAAACATACAAAAATATCTTCATGTCTTTGGCACAAATATTTCTTACACAGTAAATTAATAGCTCTAGTCATCAAAAAATTATTGACAAACTGAGCTCGATTAAAATTCAGAACTTCTATTCACCAAAAGACACCACGAAGAGAGTAAAAAGGCAAGCCACATAATAGAAGATACTTAAAACACATCTAACAACGAACTCATATCCAAAATATCATCCCAATCAATGACAAACACGTAACTCCATTTTTTAAAAAAGTGAGCAACCTACACAAGTATGCTCAAATGATTTCTGACAAAGATGGAAAAGAAATTCAGTGGAAGGATGTCACATGACCCTGCGATTTTACTTGAAGATGTCTGCCCTGAGTACGCACAAAGAGACACACATAAAAACGTTGCAGCAGCTTTAGTTGTAACAAAAGAAGCAATTACGTAACTGTTAGTAGGGGGATAAATAAATAAATAAATCTCACTTAATTCCTATCATCAAATACTACAAGGGGTTAAAATACACGAACTAGATCCACATTTATCAACGTTGATTAATCTAAAACACAATGCTGAATTTAAAACCATTTTAAAATGCATACATGTTACCATTTACAAGTTACACACTGAAACACCTCCACATACTTCCATATATTGCTTAAAGATTCAAACGTACACACAATATAGAATACAAAACACGCACACCACCTTCAAGAGTGGCGATCTCCAGGTGAGGGTGGCGTATATCTAGGTGGGGGATGAGGGAATTCAGGTTATCTGTATAATGCTTTATTTCTAAAACAAACACACACAAACCTGAAACACATAAAGTAAAATGTTAACAACTGATCAAGGTAATGGGAATGTAGGTGTCAGTCATATAACTTCCTGTTTTCTTCTGCATGCTTTAAATGTTTCACAATTAAAATAGTAAAAACAAAACTGCAAAAACCCAGAACTTCCATAATCAGATTTTCCGCTTACAACCATGAGGTTTTTGTTATATAATAGTATTACTTCCTGATGATGGTCCTTGTATTATACAGTGCTCTAAAGATTAACTCAAAGAAAAATCTGAGCATTATTTATTATTTGGTATAAGGTATTGAAATGTGGAGTGAAGTTACCTCTTCATCAGATAAATTTTTACCAACTACTGCTTTGAAAAATTTCGTAATATCTTCTAGAACACTCATCCATTCCTTTGATTCCCAAACACTGTGATAATCCTGGTAGAGAGGATAAGCTCGGCCACAAATGCCATCAATTATTTTGTGAAGAAGCTGTAGAGAAAAAAGGAAATAAATGTACTTATAAGTAAAATAAAATATATTTCTCTTCCTTGTAGCAAACAAATGTTGTTGGGAGAACTTCATGTTATCTGCAAGAGCAGCTGAGGTTAAAATGTAGCTACTTTTAAGATTATTCTTAATTAAAAATCAGGGTCCACAAAAATCTCAGATTTTCTATTAAGTCCACCTTCAGAAGCTAAATAATTTTGTAAGTTATAGAAACTATACATTGAGAGGAAAAAAACCTACTGTTTTTCCAATATTCCTGAAAAGAAGATGGTAACTATAAAAATTTCACCTCATTGTAGCTACATTCAATACAGTGAATTGAATGCATACCTACATTGTACTGAATACCTACATTCAATACCATGTAGACATTGTATTTGTAGCAATGAGCAAACACAGGGTATGACTTTTACATCAAAGTCTTTTACTGTAGATACACAGAGCCTTTGCTTTGCCTCATTTTCACCACATTCATACTTACCTCTTTTGCTCTATTCTGAGAAGGCCTCCGTACCTTTTTTCCTTTTACATTCCCTTCCCTCTACTTAGTATCAGCAATGAAAATCCTAACACATATATAACCAAACATAGTGATTAAGACTGTGGATTTTGTAACAAAATTAGCTAGCCTGAATCCTAGTTCCACTGTTTTGTAGTTTTATTCAAATATTCTGTGTCTCTGTTTCCTCAAGTGTAAAATGAGTATATCATCTATTTTTATAATGTTGTCGGAAGGATCAAATAAGAACATATGCAAATCACCTGGCACATTCCTAGCATGTACAAAGTACTTAAACACTGCTAGTAGCCATTGTTACCATTTTATTATCATCACTACTCCTCCTCCTCCTGCAATCCGTGTCTTCAACATGTATTGAGTAGCTACTATGCCAGTACTGTTCTAGGCAAACATTTAACGTGGTGATCGTTCTCAGGTGGTATCTGTATCTTATAAGAGTATTTGAACCCAAATAACTTGGAAATAACATTTAAGCAGCAAGTATTCAAACTCTTCTCTCCTGGATCATATTCCACTCCACTTTAAGTAATAACTCCTTCCCTATAACACCACGCGTACCGGAACAGTGATGAGCAACTGGTGATTTCCGCTTCCCAACGGTGCCTGATGTACCACGCAAATTTTTATTTATCATAAATTTTTATTTACCACAAATCAACCAATGTGCTTAACTTAAAAATCATTCAAAATTCTCTACATATATTCCATCTTGTCCCATATTGCCCCCATGCTAAAGCAAAACCCAAAATTCAAAGTAAGAAAATAAAAGTGCTATCTTGTTCTGAATGTTTCCTATTCATTCACAAGTATGTAGTGAACACTTCATTCCAGTTACTAAACTAAGAAAATGGAAATACAAAGAAAAAACAACGATAACAGTTACCATTTACGGAGTCCTAACAAGGAACCAAGCCCTAAACGGACCCTCAGCACAACCCTATGAGGTGCTGTTATTCCCATTTTACAAATGAGGAAACTAAGAATAAATAAAATAAGGCCTTACCGAAACAGAGCTTGAATCCATTAGGAAAAAGCAGACATATAAATAAATAAATGCAATTTAGAAAGGGACCATAATAAAAGTTTGTAGAAGATACAAAGGAGCACAGAGAGGAAGCGAGGAAAAGGCTGTCTTTTTAAGAAACGGACAAGCAGTTGGCCAGGCCAACAGGAGAGAAGGGCATTTCTAATCACAAGCAACTGTATACACATGGAAGTGTAAAATCACACTGCTTGACCAGGGGAAGAGCAGGCCATTTGGGAGGCGAGGGAGAGCAGACAAGGCTGGAGAGGCCGGTGGGGCCTAATCACAAAGCGCCTTGCATACAATGCAAAAGAGCCTAGACTTTAACCTGTGCGCAACAGGAAAGCAACCTATTCATATATTTGCGCTATTTTTCCATAAATTTGCCAACACGTTGGGAGATGTAAGGAGAGAAAAGGAGAGGGGTAAGACCAAAAGGCCCACCCCTCCATACCCACCCTCCCCCCGCACAGCCCCTCTTCGGGTGATGAGCAAAAGATTACGGGGCCTAAATTGCTGAGGACACTCGGAACGGTGGCGGTAAAGAGGGAAAAGAGATGTGAACAGGAGAGGCCAAGGATGCAATCCAGGATCCCAGGCTGAGTGGGTAAAAGCGGAGATGCCACAAACAGAAAATGAGGCTACGGGAGCAGCACGTCCCCAGTTTGGAAAGAAGACGAGCCCAAACAAGGACATTAAATTCGAGGCACTCGTGGCAGAAGCCTGATACTCAGGGAAGAGATTTTTGGCTGGACCCAGGGATTTAGAAGTCATCAACACACATGGCAGTAAAGATTGCAGGCCTTATCTACGAGGTGAGTGGAATGAAGACAGCACAGCGGAATGCCAAGAGAAGACGCACGGTCGACAGATCCGCGCACATGTTCCTGCTCTGCCATTTACTGGCTGGACAACCTTGAGCAGGTTACTCAAACTGCCGGCTGACATTTCAGTTTCCTCCCTTGTGAAATCAAAGAAAAGAGTTAAGGTGTTTTTTTTTTCTTGATCCTGGCAGTAGTTAACTCCGTTCTGTCTCCCCCACACTTTCCCCACTATAAATGTTAGAGAGGAAAATGGAAAGCCGAAATTGCGACTTCCAAAAGATGCTCCAACAGGACACAGGCTGTGCCTCACGGACCGTTTTCCCTGCTCCCAGCAGGCGCTCAAGGCAGGGCAGGCCTCCAGGAACAACGGGCTGAGCGAATGGACGAGGCTACTCCTTCCAGATCCTCAAGAGCCAGGTTCCCTCAAGGCTCCCGAAGTCAATGGATATGTCACCTTTTGAGATCAGCCTAACTAAAGTCGCCCGTTATTCGCTTCCTTCCAAACGCTAAGTTTCTTTTCCTGCTGTCGCCCTCCAGGGGGCAGGGTGGCTCCCATCTGGGCACCCGGAAAGCTCAGCACCCAGCACGGCGCCGGGTGCCGGGGATCTCGGGAGGTACGTGTTTGACGAATGAATGGAACGTCGCGAGGACGCCGCAGACCGTCCCGAAGACGACGAGGCGACCCCGCACCGCAGTCCCGCGTCGCTGGGTCCCGGCCGCGCGGGGGAGCGGGTGGGCCGCCCCCAGGGGTGCGGGCGCCCCTCGAGCCGCCATCCCAAGGCGGCGTCCCGCGCCCGGCGCCCCCAAACTCCCGGGGGGGCAGGCCGGGCGCCGGCCGCCCGAGTCACGCAGCTTCCCCGCCCTTCCCTGCGGAGCCCGCGCGGCGTCTGGGTCGCAGCCTCCCCGCCCCGCGCCCCGCGCCCCTCGCCCTTCACCTGCGGGCCCAGCTCGGCCGGCAGCTTCTGCAGCCGCCACAACGGCGTCCCCTCTTCCGGCTCCATCCCTGTGCGAAGCGGGGGCCTGGGTCACATGACAAGGCCTGGAGTCTCCTCCGCAGCGACGGCTCGCCCACGTGACACCGGATGGGGCGGGGCCGCGCGCGGTCCGGCAGGAGTCCTTGTGCGCCTGCGCAGAGACGCCGCTGTCGCTTTCCCTGTAACCGAGGGTGGTCCGTGCAGCTGGCTGCGATGTGGCTTTTGCGCCGTCCTGCTGTTACTGGGCAGGCGTTTTGACAAATCTTTCACCGCAGTTCGCGACTCTGTTCACAGCTGCGTTGAAATTTGTCTGCACGCTTTAGAAAACCGTCTGATAAGGGTAGCCTGGTATTTGGGCGGTCTCAGTCCGCATGCTTCACTGCCCCTGCTGAGGCGATGTGACTTGCCCACGGCCACGTAACAGATTACTAAGTAAGGCAAAATGACACACCCATCAGGGCCCAGGATTTAGCTGGAAGACACAGATTAGGTGCTGATTTATCTTACCAGCAACACACTGAGTATCAGGAAGAATTTGGTCTTCCCTTTGGAATTTGGATATAACAAAATTTAACCTGTAATATGGTTTCTAAAATATCAGAGAGAGGGAGGAAGGGTGGGAAGGAGGCAGAGAGAATGTGTTAGCTTAATATTTGCCTTTTAATTAGTAAGATGTTCTTACGTGTGTAATCTGAGAGGTTTTCAAAACGTATTTCTTTCTCTTCTAGCCCCATCCCTACTAGGTTATTCTGCTCTCTATCTCCCAAATCATGTTTGAACTGTAGTGATGTTTAAAACTATGGACTCTGGAGCTAAACTCCTTAAGTTCAAACCCCAGCTCTGCAAATAACTGTCTATGTAATATTCAGCAAGCTATTTCACCTCTCTGTGTCTCTGGTTCCTCATCTGTAATTGGTTATAATGATAGCATAGAATTTACAAGCTTGTTATAAATTTATATATGGAAAATTCTTGAAACAAAGTCTGGCCTGACAAATAGAAAACATTATTAGATCCCCTTCTCAGTGGCCTTATTTCCTCACTTGTTATCTGGCCAAAAGTTAGTGGGTTCCAGAAAGCAAAGAATCTCCTTATTTACCCTTCTAGATAGAGTGTTGGACAGTCTCTGCTTTGGAAATGTGATCTGCATCTGAAACCCAGCTAGCTTTCTCTATGGTGCTGTACTGGTGTTGTAAGTCAGTGATCACAGTTGGGGGAGATGTCAAAAGATCTCAGGTAAACCCCGGTGTGTGTGCTTGCTGAGCTGAAACTGGAATTCAGGCTTGCTGTTTGTGAAAGAGTTAACTTGGTGCTTCTTTCTGAGGTTAATTTCATTGAGATTTTTTGTTTCGAGGTGGAAGGAGAAAGGAGTTTTGTGCATCATGCTTTGGGAGATTCATTCATTCATCATTCTTTAACGATTATTGATTAAATATCTACCGTGCATTAGGTAGTCTAATGGCTCTGGGAATGCAAACAGTGGACAATAACTTACCTTCTGGTTTCAGGGGAGGGGGGATGCTTAGATAATGAACAAGTAAACTATTAGGATAATGATATCTATTGACAAATATCTTGAAGAAAATGAAACAGAGTAATGTATTAATAATAAATAGGGATGGTGGAAATATACTGTAGATTGGTCAAGAAGCACCTTGCTAAGAACTATTAATAGCATTTGTACTAATGCATAAAGGCTGGGCAGGAGACACAAAGACAAATATCTGGGGAAAAAGCGTTGTGAGCAGAAGGCAGAGGCCCTGAGACAGGAGAAAGCCTGCCTTACTCAAGATAATGACTGCAGGCCAGCGAGCAAGGCCAAAGCAGAAGAGATGATGTCAGAGACGTAAGCAGGGATTTTAGTCAGTGAACCGATTTGATCTGGTTTGCATTTTTCAGTGGTTATATCTGGAAAACAGACATACTGTGGAAGACAGAGCTCGGGACCAAGAGTGAAAGAAGAGGTTCAAGGATACTTCAGACTAATTCTAATGTAGACATTAAAATGAATATGACCCAGTTTGCATCCCCAGACTATAGAATTCCAGGGTGGTGGCAGAGGGAAGCAGATACAAATGGAAAGACTCAAAGCTTATTTTGGAGCTAAGATCATGACCTTGGGCAAGTTGAGTGAACTCCCCATCCCTAAGTTTCCTTTACTGAAAATGACAATAAAACTACTACTTACCTAATAAAGTTATTTTGAAGCTCAAATAAAATAATGCATATAAAGTGTTAAGCATAGCACTTAGAATTTAGTTTGTTTACAGTAAAGGTTAACTGTTATCTTTAGCGTAGTAGTAGTACTTGGGACATAAGTAGTGCCCGTCTGGAGCCCTGGGGACAAAGTGAGACTCATTTACATGCGTGCACACATCCTGTACCACAGACCCAAAGCATCTGTGAGCAGCAGACAGGTGGGGCAGGTGAGGCACCTTAATAAGAAATGGTAAAGAAAGAAATGGAGCTGATTCAGCCTCTGAACTTCCATAAATAACTGACTTGGGCGGGAGGGCAATGGAGGAATGTTCTCCAATCACTTGGGTACAAGCTGAGGGCCTTCTTAATTTGGGCATTTTGGCAGAGACTGCTAGTGATCCCCCAATATCTCTGCTCTCTGTTATAGGTTGAATTGTGTCCCCTCAAAATTCACTGTTGAAGTTCTCAACTACAGGACCTCAGAACGTGACCTTATTTGGAGACAGGGTCTTCACACAGGTAAGCAAGTGGAAGCAAGGCCATGAGGCTGGCCATGACCAAATATGACTGGTGTCCTTCTGAACAGGGGAAATTTGAACAAGGAGATGCGTGTAGAAGGAAGATGATATGAAAAGACGTAGGAAGAAGATAGCCATCTACAAGTCAAGAAGAGAGGCCTGGAGCAGCCTTCTTTCATGGCCTTCAGAAGGAACCAACCCTGCTGATGACCTTGATTGCTGACATCTAGCCTCCAGAACT
>CAUYRT010085503.1:0-16527 GCA_963574885.1 Lepilemur ruficaudatus | reverse complement strand
TCAATTTTAAGAAATGACAGTGAGTTAGCACCTCTTGTATTATCCTGGATTAAGCTTGAGCCCATTATTCGAAGTGAGGTGACACAAGACCTGAAGAATGGGTTCCACTTGTACTCACCATCAAATTGGTATTGACTGATTATCACTATGGTCCTCAAAGGGTGGGAGCAAACACTGGGGAATTGGGGGATGGGGGGTAGACCCAAGTCTGAGCGACGTGGGGGGTCACTGTGGACGGGTGGGATATGCTTGAAAAGTAGTTGGGGAGTGGAATTAGGGGTCTCAATAGGGTAAAGGAATTCCTCAAAAACTGATTCATGTGATTAACTGTACACCTCAGTAAATTCACTGAAAATCATTTAATTGTACACTTAAAATGGAGTGTTCGTTGTACGTAGATACGGTTGGAGCACTATGTATGTACTCTATGGACTACTTTGACAGAGCAGGTTTTTGAATGTAACAAGATAAGTCAACTTGAGTGGTAATATATTTTGGGAAACCAGCTCACTACAAATTGTGACTGTAAACATTGTACTGTAAATGCTTTGTAGTTTTCCCCCAATAAAAAAAAAAAATTAAAAAAAAAAAAAAGATACACCAATGGCCAAAAAAATGTATGAAAACACACTCAACATCACATATCATCAGCAAAATGCAAATTAAAACCACAATGAGATACTATTTCACTCCAATTAGAATGTCCATTATTAATAAGTCAAAAAACAATAGATGTTGGCATGGATGCAGTGCAAAAGGAACACTTACACACTGTTCGCTGGAATGTAAATTAGTATAATCTCTGTGGAGATCAGCATGGAGATTCCTTAAAGAACTTAAAGTAGATCTACCATTCTATTCTGCAATCCCACTACTGAGTGTGTATGGAGAGGAAAAGAAATCATTATATCAAAAAGAGACCTGCACTTGTATGTTTATTACAGCACAATTTACAATTGCAGAGATATAGACTCAACCTAAGTGCCCATCATCTGATCAATGGATAAAGAAAATGTGGTATATAGATAGATATGCCATGGAGTACTACTCAGTGATAAGAAAGAATGAAATAATGTCCTCTGCTGCAACATGAACGAGATTGGAAACCATTATCCTAAGTGAAGTAACTCAAACAGAAAAATTTATGCCACATGTTCTTACTTATAAGTGGAAGCTAAACTATGGCTACGCAGGCCAAACAGAATGGTATCATGGTCATTGGAGACTCACAAGGAGGCAGGGCAGTGGGCAGTGAATAATGAAAAATTATATATGGGATAAATGGACACTATGTGGGTGATGGATCGGCCCAGACTTCACCACTATACAATGTATACATGTAACAGAGTTCAACTTGTACCTTTTAAATATTTTAAAATTTAAAAATAATGGAAAACATGGAATCAACCCAAGTGCCTATCAATTCATGAGTGGATTAATAGGATGTGATATATGTATACCATGGAGTACTCAGCCATAAAAAAGGATAAATTAATGCCTTTTGCAACAATTTGGATGGAACTGGAGACTATTTTCCTAAGTGAAGTATCTCAAGAATGGAAAAACAAACACCACATGTACTCGTTATTAAATTGGAACTAACCAGTGAGCACACATGTGCACAGAGGGAAGTAAACTCAGTGAAAATCAAGCAGTGGGGAAAGAGGAGAAGGGAGACAGGGAGGGGAAAAACCTACCTAATGGGTACAGTGAACATTATTTGGGTGATGGGCACACCTATAGCCAAGACTCAATCATTACCAAAATGATTCATGTAACCAAAAACATTTGTATCCTCTTAATATTTTGAAATTTTAAAAAATGGGAAACATGCTTTCCTATGGGCATGCCCTTCTTCATTGTCTTTTATCAAGATTCTGTCACTTTTTAAATCCTGTTGCTTTGCTAATTATTTTTCTTAATATCATTCTTATGCCAATTCCTCCAATAACTCAGTTTTTCATGTCTATCCTAGAGCTATAGGGTTGAACCAGACATCGTTTCTGTCACTCTCTCCTCTTTCTCCGACTCAAATGGATACTTACTTACAATTTCCCAGACACCGATTTTTGTATAATTTTTGGTACTTGATTTTTAGAGAGATATACAAGATATATAACAAATGCTTCGTTCCTTTCTGTAGTATCCTTGCTAAGTGCTAATCCAAATTAAACTTTGAAGACTTTGAAGTACAAAGTCAAAGAAACTTGCTAGCTTCTGACAGCAAGTTTCATCTTTGGATACCTATGGCTTTTAGAACATCTTCATCTTAATTGCATTGAAATTTAGTGTACTTATAAATCCATTGCCTTAAGGCTATTTTTTTAAAGACAACTTTATTGAAGTATAATTTACATACCATGCCATTACTCCATTTTAAGTGTACAATTAAATGATTAGTAGTAAATTTACCAACTTGTACAGCTATTCACATAAATCAGTTTTAGAAAATTTTCCTCCCCCTATTGAGACCCCTAATTCCCATCCCCAACTACATTTCAAGCATGCCCCTCCCCTCCATAATGCTCACATCTTAAGGCTCAAGGCTCACATCTTAAGGCCTTAAGGCTATTAGTAGAACATGGAGTTACATAGAAGTTAATCCTTTCTTCATAACTTGTACATGTCTCAACCTCTCCCTGTAGCCATACCTTTGCAACATGACTTTGTAACTTCTATTAAGATTTGTAACAATCAGGGTTTGATAGAAGTGGAAATAGTAAGATTGATATAGAATAAGAGTTTTTTAATAGAGATTAAGATTTATTTATTATTATTTTTCTTTTTTATGTTCTTTTAAATTTTTTATTTCATCATATTATGGGGGTACAAATGTTTAGTTATATATATTGTCTTTGCCCCACCTGAGTCAGAGCTTCAGGCATGTCCATCCCCCAGACGGTGCACACAGCACACATTACGTGTGTATACATCCATCCCCTCCCTGCCATCTGCCTGACACCGATGAATGTTGCTACTATATGTGCACATAAGTCTTGATTCGTTAATACCAATTTGATGGTGAGTATATGTGGTGCTTGTTCTTTCATTCTTGGGATGGATACTTCACTTAGTAGAATGGATTCCAGTTCCCCTATTATCCAGACCAGCTGCACCCTACATGGTTCTCAACTTCATGGGTTTCATCTTCCTGCCAGCTCATGAAATTACCCAAACAAGCCAGTAACATCCTCCTGTAGGAATCAGGGGTTCCCTTTCCCTCTTAATATTATGAATCTTGCTACCCACAGACTGTGCTGGTTCCCTCTGTTCCTGAAGGCAGCTCCCACGTGCTGTGTGCAACATGGTCCCTCCTCCCCTAGGCTGTGAGTATACGTGACTAATAAACTGCTGTCAAGTACATCTGTTCAGTCTCAGGTGTGGTGTGTTTAGTAAGAACCTAGAGAAGGAATTCCTCCCTCTTGACTGGCTGAAGAGGGGGCGAATAAAACAGACTGGTCTTGAGACTTGTTTTGGCCAAGATAATTCAATGAGAGTGAAATAGCTGTTCTGATCCTAACCTCAAGAGATCAGCTATGGTTTGAATGTGTATGCACCTCCAAAATTTCTATGTTGGAACTCAAACCCCTATTAGAAAGTGGGGATTTTGGAAGGTCATGAGGTCTCTACTCTCATGAATGGGATTAATGCCATTATAAAATCGGTGGAAAGAATTAGCTATGCCTTTTTGCTCCCTTTTTGCCCTTCTGCTATGTGAAGGGACAGTGTTCCAGGCTCCATCTTGACAGCAGGGACCTGGCCCTCACCAGCCACTGAATCCTCTTCTGCCTTGATTTTGGACATCCCATCCTCCAGAACACTAAGAAATAAATTTCTAGTATTTATAAATTACCCAGCCTGTGATACTTTGTTATAGCAGTAGGAACAAATTAAGACCAGGTCATTTACACTTCCTCTTCTCTCTTAATACACTGTTGAGCCACAATGTGAATAAGCCCAGTCTAGCCAGCTGCATGACATGGGATTCATAGCCCAGCTGTCCAGTCTACCGCTGTTTTCACAGACAAAAAACTAGCAAACACCAAAAAGCAGATCTCTCACTGGACTACAGAGGCCCAGTCAGCTGAGACTACAACAATGAAACTAAATTGGAGAACCAAAGAATTATCACCTGAATAAATATTCACTGTTTTAAAGCATTTATTTTTATGCTGGTTTGTTACATAGCAATAGTAAACTGATTGATAGTGATGGTTTGCAATGTATTAAAAAATTAAAAAGTTATAACTTCCTTGTGTCTCCAATGTTACAGACTTAACATTCCAAGGTCAGGAGGTATGTTGTAGAAAGAGCATGGGATTTGGTGTCAGGAGAACTAGATTTTAAATCAGGCATTGCCACTTACTGACTCAGTGGAATTTGTTAAATACCTAATCTTTTAGAGCTTCAGTTTCATAAACATTTAAAGATACTAAAAAATCAAGAAATACTATGATTTTAGTGAGAACATGCAAGGTCTATTGCTCACTTATTCCTATTGTAGGCACTCAAAACAAAGTGTTTTTGTTTTTGTTTTAATATTAATTCATTGTCAAGCTCACTGACCTGTGGACTATGAAATGTAACTTCCTTGGTTCAAAAAGAGAAAGGTCATGTTCCCATATCCAGTCTTTGGATCTCTTTTATAACTTCTGAGAGTATAGTAATATGCTATACTTATTGAATTTGTAGGTTTTCTTAGACTCTGGGCAAATCATTTTTTTTTTTACTAAGATGCACAGATTCTTTTATTACATTTTTCTCTCTATTATTAGACTTCAGTTTTCTACAACTTAATTTTGTTCTAGTATTTTTACTAAGATATATAGATTCTTTTATTATATTCTACTCTTCATTATTGGGCTTCAGTTTTCCACAGCTTTATGATCACTTCTGACAAAGAAAACAGAAGCTGATTACCAGAGTCTAACAGCTATTTTACCTGAGAGTGGCCAGCAGTTTGCCTTAAACATACAGAGCTGGAAAATCCTCCATTTTGTACATACCCCCAAATCTTAAGTCTATTCTGCACTCCCTAGAGGTGTAAAGTTTTGAATATCCTTTTCCCTCTATTTGATATATTTCTCTGATTCACCACTTTATCCAAGTGTTTCTTTTTTCCTGTCTCTTTGGAGAATTTTCCTCTATTATATCTTTATTGCTTCACTTATTTTTCGCTGATGGCTTCTTCATCGGTCAAGTCTGTCATATATCTTTGTGGTCTAGATTATTTTTCCTTCTCTCATATTACTCCATGTTAAATGGATTCTTACTAATTCAGGTTCTCTTCCATTTATTAGCACATCTTATTTATTTAGTCAGTTTTATTTTTCTATATTTAGGCTCTCTTCATCTTCTCTGATAATTTGAAAGAAAAAAATAATTACTATAAAGTGAATATTTGGGGGATTTCTAAAGTTTATTAGGACACTCTTTTAATGGATAAGGTATTTGAGACTCAATGTTAATATATTTTATTAAAGTTTATATGGCTGGTATATCCAAAATAGCAATCTAGTTGTTTTTCTTTTTAATAACAATTCTAAGTTATCTTGGAAGAAGAGTTGTTACCGTTAATGTCTAATATAGACTACAATTCATCACTCACATTGCTATTCAGATGAACTAGAGTATAAATAAATGTACCTGAAGACTTTGAGATAGCTTCTTAAATGTCCAGACTAATCTGCCTTCATTATACTTGTATGTAAATTACTTCTCATATGGATAGCAAATTAATATAAAACTTTTGTATCCCTTTGGAATGACTGCTTTGACAAACTTCTTGTTTTTTCTCAGGCTGTTTAACACACTCAATTTTGAAATTGCAATTAATACTACTCACTCTTCATGTGATCTGATTCAGTTCCACAATCATTCAGCTATTGCCAGATAACTACAACCAATGAATTATCACCATTTAATGCCAGCTAGTAATACCGCTCAGAATATGAATAATTCAGAAAATAGAAAGAAAATTATTAGGAGAATTTACCAAATAACATTTTCCCTCCCTTTAGTCTTTATGCCTTTGGTCTTAACTATAAAAATAGTGTTAGCTTTATTGGTTAAGGTCACTGATTGCCTATTTGAATATTTTTCATTAAAATAGATTAAAATCAAGGTTAAATACAATAGGGTAAATAAAGTGAAATGGGAAATTTATACAAACAATGTACATAGTGCCCTTTACATAATGGTTCTCAAATTTAAATGTGTTACTAGGTGGAAAAATATTTAGATTGCAAGATACTCCATACCAATTTCTTCTCTTCCTTCTTCCCCAAAAGTAAATAAGGCACTTGGGATACTTAAACTATAAAATTAAAACTGTAAATCTAGGTGAGGTAGCACCGTTCAATATAAAATATATTCAAAATCATATTGAGTTAATACCTTCACCTCATATAGTACCTCAACACTTAGAATACTACAGTATTTGGGGTTTATTTTTTTGCTGTTTTTTTAAATACAGTCACAAAATTTTAAATCTAGAAGATATCCTAGGGATTATCAGGTCCAAATCTCTCATACTGTGAATAAAGAAAATATGTACAAAATTTATTAAATAATTTCTCCAAGGTCACACAGATAATATGGATAGGTCCCAAATCCCTTAAATTTAAGTCTATGCTATTTTTAACTTAATTAACAAATTAATTAAAATTAAATCCACAAGACATTAAATGTCCCTTTTTTCTTTAGTATCTAAGTATCTAAGCTACCATTTTTCAAAAGTTCAAACATCATGCATTTGATCTTTTATGATTTAACATTGTTTGTAAAAAATGAAGAATATATTTTACTTGCTATTTTATTGAAGTTATTGGATAAAAATTCTGAAAAGCCTAGTTGATATCTTTCACAGGTGCAAATTATGTGGGTCATTGATTTCATTAATACTTTCAAATACATATGTTTGAAGAATTATAGGGTACATTGATGACAGAAAGAATGTGAATTTATTTAAATGGTCTGTTCTCATGAGCACAGTACTATATTTAGTTTGTTCTAATGTAAGACAAATCCTGAGAAGTATTAATAGCAAGGAAAATCACAGGTTTGTGTACCTCTGTCCTCTACTGAGATGGAGAATGAATTATTGTTGCATATGGTCACTTATGTGAACTAAATAATAGTTCAGCTTATTTTATGTGAAATTGGTTATAATATCCAAAAATATCTATCTATAATATTCATCCATAAGCAAGTCTGTAATCCTAAATGGTAGTAATGATCCTGTATTAATCAGGACAGTCATTAAGTATTTCCCTACACTTGGTGTACAAGATCTGATGCATATAAGAGGAGGCAATGTAAAGTAGGTTTGACAAAGATGAATTTTAAAACAATGATGTAATGAATTAGGAAGAAAAATCAGTAAGATAAATACCAAGATCATAATGTACATGCAGTTTACAACTTAAAAACAGTTTGATTTAGGATTTTTGGAGTTGACAATGGTGTGACATTTAGTACAATCTGTACTTTGAGTACTCATACAACCATTCTGTTGTTCACTCTTAGTGAAATATTTTAAAAGATTACATGTGATTCAACAATTATTATAAAATAGTCTTTGGGTTATAAAATTTTGCCCAGTTGTAGGTTAATGTAAGCATTCTGAGCACATTTAAGGTAAACTAGTTTAAGCTACGATACTTGGTAGATTAGGTGTATTAAGTGCATTTTTGACTTACAATATTTTCAACTTAGGCTGTTAGGGACCTAACTCCATCATAAATTGAGGAGCATCTATGGTGGAAGAGGTGATATCTTATATTTGGGAAAAGAATGAGAGTTCAACAAAATGATTATAAACAGTTAGTTAGGGTATATTTTAAAATAACTCAAATAGCGAAATTGAAATGTTCTTAACACAAAGAAATGTTATATGCCTGAGGGGATGAATATTCCATTTACCCTGACTTGATTAATTCACACTGTATGCCTGTATCAAAATATCACATATACCCTGTAAAGATATACAACCGTTATGTACCCATATTAATTAAAAACAAAAATATATTTTAAAAAGCCTTCCTTAAAAATAAATATATAAATAAAGTACTTTGATCCTCAAAAAAAAAAAAAAAAAAAAGGAAGAATGGATGTTTGAAAAACTGAAAAAGCTTGACTGCATTTTGAAAATCAAATGCAGCTTCAGTAGTTAGTATAGAAAATTAAAAGCAATTGCTTTTTGCTCATTTGTTCATTTTGCTCTCTTAAGTTTGTACCAGTGCAAAATTGTCTTATTAAAATTAAAATTATTTTCATATGATATATTGAATTATAATTAGTACAATTGAAATACAAATAGATCTGTTTATTCAATGCAATTGCCATAGGGACAAGAAAAAAGAGTAACATAATGCATATTTTGCCTATGAATGAATAATATATAGAGAATGGATTTTAATATTTTTATGTATTTCATTAATATCAGAAAACAAATCAGTAGGAAACTAAAAATAGGCTATTTTCTTTAGTTCTTTCCTGGGGATTTGACCTTGCACTTACTAAATGAAAAAATCAAATTCTCCCATGCCAACAAGAACCACAAATGTCTTCCATTATTGATCTTCAGCAATTATAATTTTTAAACAGTGAACAGAAACATATCAAATATTTGTACAGAAGCCAGAGGGAAAAAAGGCAGAATTTTTTTTCCACATAACTGTCAAAACTGAGTAGTGTTCACATCTTAAGCCAATAAGTCTGAATTTTCTGTACCTTAAGATTTATTTGAAGCTTTAAATAAGGATACCACCATTATAGTCATACCTAGTCAGTGTTGATTATAACCAAATTATTTTTGTAAGCTTATTTGCTGATAAAACTTGGAGATATTGTGAGTTTAGTTCCAGACCACTGCTACAAAACAATTATCATAGTAAAGCAGTCATGCACAATTTTTTGTGCATATAAAAATTATGTTTACACTATAAAGTAATCTATTAAGTGTACAATAACCTTATGTCTAAAAAACATACAGAACTTAATTAAAAAATACTTTATTGTGAAATATTCTGATGTTCATCTGAGCCTTCAGCAAGTCATACATTTTTTGCTGTTGCAGGGTCTTACCTTGATGTTGATGCTGCTGATTGAGTAGGGTGGTGGTTGCTGAAGGCTTAGGTGGCTGTGGGAATTTCTTAAAATAAGAAAACAATGAAGTTGTTTTCAATGAAGATTTCAATGAATCTTCCTTTCACGAATGATTTCTTTGTAGCGTGTGATACTGTTTGATAGTATTTTACCCACAGTAGAACTTCTTTCAAAATTGGAGTCAGTCCTCTCAAATCCTGCCACTGCTTTATCATCTAAGTTTATGTAATATTCTAAATCTTTTGTTGTCTTTTCAACAATGTTCACAGCATTTCCCTAGGAGTAGAATCCATCTTAAGAAGCCACTTTCTTTGCTCATCCATGAGAAAGAACTCCTCATCTGTTCAAGTTTATCATGACATTGCAGCAATTCGGTCACATCTTCAGGCTTAACTTCTAATTCTAGTTCTCTTGCTATTTCCATCACATCTGTAGTAACTTCCTCCACTGTAGTCTTGAACCCCTCTAAGTTGTCCATGAGGGTCCGAATCAACTTCTCCCAAATCTGTTAATGTTGATATTTTGACTTCCTCCCATGAATCACAAATGTTTTTAATGGCTTCTAGAATCCTGAATTCTTTCCAGAAGATTTCCAATTTACTTTACTCATATCCATCAGAAGAATCACTACCTATGGCAGCTATAGCTTTACAAAATGTCTTTCTTAAATATAAGAATTAAAAGTTAAAATTACTCTTGATCCATGGGCTGCAGAATGGATGTTGTGAAAGCAGCCATAGAAACAACATTAATCTCCTTATATGTCTCCATCAGATATATTGGGTGCCCAGGTGCATTGTCAATGAGCAGTAATATCTTGAGAGGAATCTTTTTTCTGAACAGTAGATTTCAATGGTGGGCTTAAAATATTCAGTAAACCATGCTGTCAACAGATGGGCTGTCATGAAGGCTTTGTCCTTAAATTTATAGAACACAGTCAGAGTAGATTTAGTATAATTCTTGAGGACACTGAGATTTTTCCTGAATGATAGATGAGCATTGGCTTCAACTTAAAGTTCCAGCTACATTACCCCTTAATAAGAAGCTGTCCTTTGAAGCTTTGAAGCCTGTCCTTTGAAGCTTTGGAGCCAGGCATTGATGTCTTTTCTCTAGTTATGACAGTCTCAGATGATATCTTCCAATAAAAGGCTAATTTATCTACCTTGAAACTCTGTTGTTTAGTGTAGCCACCTTTTTCAATTACATCAGCTAGATCTTCTGGATAACATGGTGCAGCTTCTCCATCAGCACTTCCTGCTTCACCTTACATTTTTATGTTATGGAGATGTCTTCTTCCCTTAAACCTCATAAACCAACCTCTGATAGTTTCAAAGTTTTCTCCTACAGCTTCCTTACCTCTCTCAGCCTTCACAGAATTCAAGAGAGTTTAGGGCCTTTCTCTGGATTAGGATTTGGCTTAAGGGAATGTTGTGGTTGGTTTGATCATCTATCCAGATGACTCAAACTTTCTCCATATTAGCAATAAACCTCTTTTTCTTTCTTATCATTCATTTTTTCACTGGAGTAGCACTTTTAATTTTCTTCAAGAACATTCCCTTTGCATTCACAATTTTGCTACTGTTTGGTACAAGAGAACTAGCTGTTATTCTACCTTGGCTTTCAACATGCATTCCTCATTAAGCAAAATAATTTCTAGCTTTCAATTCAAAGTGAGAGACATGCCACTCATCCTTTTACTTGAACACTTAGATGACATGTATGGTTATTAATTGACCTAATTTCAATAATGTTGTGTCTCAGGGAATAGGGAGGCCCAAAGAGAGGGAGAAAGATCGATGGAGTGGCTGTTAGGTAGAGCAGTCAGAACACACACAGCATTTATCAATTAAGTTTGCTGTCTTACATGGGCTCAGTCCACACAGACCACCATAATAGATATAATAATGAGAAAGCATGAAATATTTTGAGAATTATCAAAATGTGACACAGAACCACAAAGTGAGCATATGATGTTGGCAAAATGGCACCAATAGACTTGCTTAACCATGGTTGCCACAAGCCTTCAATTTGTAAAAAATGTACTATCTGTGGAGCACAACCAAGCAAAACACAATGTCTGTGTTAACATCAAATTACAGAAACTACTCATATTCTGAAGTGGAAATGAACTACTGAGTGAAGGAAAAAAATATCCTGCAGTCTTACTAATATAGGGAAAAGGCAAGTAGAAGAGAACAAGTTATTAATATATGCACACATGTTTCAATTGCTAGAATTAGTGTGAAGTATCGAAGTATGAGGTGTTTGTTTACATGTTTGTAGCAGGAATTTCTCCTTCTGTAAACATTTTAATATTTTTGTTCTTCTGCTCCTGTATCAATATTTTATTGTTTAGCATTGAAAAAAAAGAGATATATTTGTCTATTTTCTTTATTAATCTTAAATCAATTAATTTAGTAAAATGTTATTCTTCGTGTGTATATGACATACGCAAATATTTCAAAGAGAGACCGTGAGCCAACAAAAAGACCAAATCACTAATAAAATGCTGCTTATACATCTCTTGTTTAGAAAAAGGAAAAAAGTCATTTTTTTCTACTTCGTTTTTGTCTTTTCTGTGTCTGGCCTTCCTTCTCATGAATAAATGCATTAAGATTTTGATATATGTTAGATTTAGGTAGGCCCTTTTCATCTTCATTAATGCTACTCATAGTCATAGGTAAAAATGGTCCATACATATATTTTAATTCTTTCAGTTCTTGGTATTCCCTCCAGCAAAACACACTGTTGTTCTGCTCTTCCTGGGCTTTAGGTGAGCTTGATGACAAAAGGGTTACCTTTGAAACTGCTTGGATGAGTGCCTTGTGAAGCATCGTCTATCTTTTAGTTGTTAGGAACTAGTAGTCATTAGCTAGGTAGGAGCTCACTTTTCAGCTGGTGATTGCACATATATCAACATTAAGACAACAGTATTTCAAAATATCCTATTTCCTCTTCCCTACTTCTTTCATTCCTTGGTCAATAGGAATTCTTCTGACTTACTGGTTATACTGGGGACTTTTTTTAGAAATCAAGTTTCTGACCCTAATAAATGTATAGGATGAATAACTTTTTATGCTTTTATGAAAGGATGGAGTATGTTTTTAGGCAAATTAATTCTTGTGCATCTCTCTAGGGAGCTTAGTAATGTATTTAATGAGTCCAAATACTTACAGAAATGAAAGCCAGAAATGACTTATTATATTATTCTTTCCGCCTATTGAGAGTTCAGTAGAAATGTACTCCCTTTGGCTGCTCTTACAATAGCAGCAGAAGTGATTGCTTTGATGATTTATTTCCTACAAAATTATCACAATTTTTGTTGTTTGCATAACATATATTGCATTTTAACAATCTCTATATAATATTTCAGCAAAATATTTTATATGTATGGAGAGTCAATACTAAGTCTACAGGTAAGCAGCTTCTCAATACATCTCTATTTCTTTCGTGATGAAATATCCAGGGGAAATAGGTAGATAAGAGAATTGGAAGATGCTTAAGGCAATGCAATAGTACTGTGCAGTGGAAATGTGGAAAGGGATAGTGTTTGGCTTCACAACTAGAGTCTCCTGTTTTTCTTTATTCCTGCATGTGTGGTGGTCACAATGAAGATATTTTGATTTTCCTGTGTGTTGAAACTTTTAGAGGAGAATTAATAGTATATCTTTTCAAAAATTCAACACTAATTAAGAGGCTGATATATAATACAGCCATACTTTAATTACTTTTAAAAAAAGATGGAAGAGTGTGACTCTAGATCTCTGACCACTATAGCTCACTGATAATTCATCCCAGAATAAAACAGATTTACCAACCCAGTAACAGACTATCCTGGATAATTTCAGCCCTTCTGTCCCCTTCCTTGGGGAGCAAAACCAATTTCCCTAAACTTACCAGATACATTATACCTGAATATAACATACCATTTGTGAAGGCAAGCAAGTCAAAGTGGTAATAATAATGGCAATAATAATGATACCTATGACAGTAATGGCGATGATGATGATGATGATGATAGAAATAAAAAGAAAGGAAAGATAAGGGATTCATCTTCTTTTCTCTAAATGCTCCATTCACACACAAATCAAATAAGATGTCATTTTGTTGGAAGGTGATGGAAAGAGGCCAAGAGAGTTATTCTAGTGGAAGTCTTTCATCTACAAATAAGAGGTCAGAAAAAAAGAGATTTCCACATCGCAATCTGGATTAGCTTATTTATAACCACGTAACATGACAATTTGATATTAAACTGAATTAAACATCTCAGGAAAATTTTTCATAGCTATTCTAAGGGGATTTGATAGATTTGATAAAATAGAATGTATAGATCTTTCCTCAAAATATTAAGATCTGAACAAATTACGAGTTTTGAATTTAAGATTTCATAATCACTCCATAAAAAGGACAGACAGAAAACTTTTCTTTAATTTATAAAGTGACAAAATTTAGCTATCATCAGGGTCAAATAAAATCTCATAATAAGACAGTGCCTTACATGGTTTCTCATTACTTTTCAAAGTCTAATCTTCAGCTTTACAGGTGCATGAACCAATCTAACATTTGTTCTCCCAAAATGTATTACTCTTTATGGAATTGAATCATTGTAGCCAAATTCATAGGAGATTGGTATATAAAGAATCTCAGCTCTAAGTGAAAAATTATATATCTACAAAGCATTTTGGAATATTAGTAATCACTGATAATTCGTGGGATTCTTTTTGTGCTCAATTTCTTTATCTAAAGAAATGATCCTACATCACAAATTAGTTGTAAAACTAAGAAGATTATGTATTTAAAAGCCTACTTTATTCCCTGGTTCATAGCAAATAACTCACTGTATGTTAATTACTATTTAGTGGTACCTAACATTTATTAACCAATTTATATATGCCAGACAGTCTTCTAAGAACTTTACACATATTAATTCATTCAATACCTGCAATAATCCTGAGACTTTGAGCTATTACTAGTCTCCATTACATAGCAGGAATTAAATCAGAGCAAATTCAATAAATTTCCCAGAGCCACACATTTGTTACGTGGTATATCTAGGTTCAATCAAACTTAGGCATCTGATTTCATCAATGTGCATAGATAGGAAAATTAGAATTACATAGTGAAAATATGATTAGAAAAATGGGAGTCAGATAATCTTAAAGAGTCTGGATTCTCTTTATTATTAAACTTTAATACTTCTAATATCAGATTATTGATTCTGACTTAAGTATACATCTATCAATATTGGATACTTATATTCACTGGTATGGCACTCTTTCCCTAGACCAGAGTCAAGATACAGTAATTCTTAAATGATTTCTTAGCTTCTTTGAAAATTATTCCTCTTTTATAAATGTAGTATTTATTCAGGTAATATACAACACAGTTGATTAAGTTTGGCTTTCTTATTTGAAATCATATTATAATTATCCAGGAAATATGATTTAGTCAATGTAATAGGAGTTTGGGAAGAAGGAACTACTTCTTTCCTTCTTCCCCTCCCATTGCCTTGTGGTGTGTGTGTGTGTGTGTGTGTGTACACACATATATATTTCCCTTATTATTATTTACCTTCCTATATGCCAAATTTTTTTTATTTTAAATCATTTAATATAGGTGGTAGCAGATTTACTAAGGTAACAGAAATATGTATTTTATTATAGTTCAAATAGATTATGCTTTTTAGGCGTATAGTAAGCATACTAAGTTGATAAACTTAAACTGATTACAACAGTGTCATCATGTATTATATCAAAAAGTTAATATGTAATCTCATTGTGCTTTTGATTTGCATTTCTCTGATGATTAGAGATGATGAACATTTTTTTATATGCAACCTTTGTGGAAAAGAATTTGGAGATTCCTCAAAGAGCTAAAATTAGAATTACCGTTCGATCCAGCAATAGCATTGTTAGGCATCTACCCAAAAGAGCACAAGACATTCTATGATAAAGACATCTGCACCCGAATGTTTATGGCAGCACAATTCACTGTCGCTAGGTCATGGAAACAACCCAAGTGCCCATCAATTCATGAGTGGATTGTTAAAATCTGGTATATGTTCACAATGGAATATTACTCAATTTTAAGAAATGACAGTGAGTTAGCACCTCTCATATTATCCTGGATTAAGCTTGAACACATTATTTGAAGTGAGGTGACACAAAACCCTAAGAATGGGCCCCACTTGTATTTGCCATCAAACTGGTATTGACTGTTTAACACTATGGTGCTCAAATGGTGGGAGCGATCACTAGGGAATTGGGGGGTGGGGGGTAAACCCACATCTGAGCGACGTGGTGGGCACTGTGGAGGGGTGGGACATGCTTGAAAATTAGTTGGGGAGTGGAATAGGGGTCTCAATAGGGAAAAGGAATTCCTCTAAAACTGATTTGTGTGATTAACTATACATCTCGGTAAATTCACTGAAAATCATTTAATTGTCCACTTAAAATGGAGTAAAGGCATGATGTGTGAAGTATACTTCAATAAAGAAAAATAAATAAAAGATAATAAAAATAAAAAATAAAATGCAAGGTCTCTAATAATGCATACAATGGTTTCACTTATATAAATTAAAAACCATAAAATTAAATTTGTATGTTATGGCCATATATAAATATAATAAATCATCTTTTGATGAATGAAAGCAAATGCGAATGAAAAAACACACAGGATAGTGTTTATATTTGGACCTGCGAAGGAGGACGATTGATGATGAAATTAGAGGACAGTACAGAGTTAACTTCAGCAGTGTTACAGTTGTCAGGCTGGGTGCTGGCTTCACAAGGATAAGTATTCACAAGGATAAGTATGTACACACATTGTATATGATAATTACTTTTTTTTCTTCTTTATTGAAGTATACTTTACATATCATGCCTTTACTCCATTTTAAGTGTACAATTAAATGATTTTCAGTGAATTTACCAAGATGTACTGTTAATCACATAAATCAGTTTTAGAGGAATTCCTATTCCCCTATTGAGACCCCTAATTCCCTTCCCCAACTACGTTTCAAGCATGCCCCTCCCCTCCACAGTGCCCATCACATCGCTCAGACGTGGGTTTACCCCCCACCCCCTGAATCCCTAGTGAACACCACCACCATTTGAGCCCCATAGTGTTAATCAGTCAGTACCAATTTGATGGCGAGTACATGTGGGGTCCATTCTTGCAGTCTTGTGTCACCTCACTTTGAATAATAATGGGTTTAAGCTTAATCCAGGATAATATAAGTGGTGCTACCTCACTGTCATTTCTTAAAATTGAGTAATAGTAATTATAATATTTTCCTCCTTGAAATACTGGAGGAAAATATTATAATTACTTTTAAAAACTGAAGAAGAAAAGTCACAATTCCGAGAAGAGTTGCCCTAAATATAAATAAGAAATAAGGTACTTAGTAGACTTAGCTAT
>CAUYRT010085501.1:0-21931 GCA_963574885.1 Lepilemur ruficaudatus | reverse complement strand
GGGTTTAGAAATAATCTCTCCGCCTGTAAATTTGGAATTATAAAGAGGCATTCCCAATAATAGCAATAAACTAACATTTATTGAAGGGCACTGGACTGGGGTTTTTGTTTTTCATGCTTATTTCACCATCATAATAACTCTCTATGCTCATGTTAAAGATTAGAGAGCAAAGTTGCTGAGAGGATAAGTTATTTGCCCAATGTTGTGGAGGAGTATAGGAGAAAAGGCTGGAACCCAGGCAATCTGACACCAGAGGCTGTACTGTACTTGTCTGAAAAAGATAAGTCCCAGATCCTGCATTTATCCTTAGAGGGGTTAGTTCATCAATTGGTCAAATACACGAGAACACAGAAGCCTAGTGTTAAGGAGTGCTCTGCAGATTCCCAAGGCTTCCTCGCCGCACCCAGGGCTGCATGTGGGTGCTGGGTGGGAGGAGGGCTGGGGGAAAGCAAACAGTTGGCTTCCAGGCTCCCACATGGATTCCTGCAAGGTTCACTCCCTACTTTCTGAAACCCACACAAGATTGATTTGAAGCAAAGATCTTGAGAATTGTGTATTTGCTTGATTGTTTGAAACCAAAGCATTATTTTTATTATTGTTTTTGTTAAAATAGAAACAGGGTCTCACTGTGTTGTCCAGGCTTGTTTCGAATTCCTGGACTTATGTAATCCTCCTGCCCTGGCCTCCCAAAGTGCTAGGATTACAGGCATGAGCCACCACACCCAGCCCAGTATTATTAAAATCTCTTACAGAGCTGAGTTCAGATTCCCGCTGTGCTTTGTAGCAGCTGTGCGGACTCAGTGCTACTTAACGACTCTGACCTATGTTTTCTTTTCCCTAAAGTTGGGGGAACAATGCATTGCTCAGAGAGGTGCAGAAAGAACAAGAGGTGACATATGCACCATGTCTAACCTAGGACTGGCTCAAGAATGGGAATGATTCCTGCTGTTCCAGACAGCAACACCATCCCTTCTGCCTGTGCCTTCTCAGTGACCAGTTCATTCACCTTCTCTTTCTTCCTTCCCCCAAGTTTTTTAATCAGTGTTTTGTATTTTGGAAGAAAAGGAGATATTTTCAAGAACTACTAATATATGCATTAAAAGCTTCAAGGTCCTGACAGAAATGTAGATCAAACTCAGAGAGAGCGGCGTGGTAGACCTGCTTCTGAGACTATAGTCTATCAAGGAAATCAACTGGATCATCCCTCTTTCACCGTGTGCTGATGACACCTTCGGCTCTGTAAGAAAGGCCTAACTTGGGGCCAGGCACAGTGGCTCATGCCTATAATCCCAGTGCTTTGGGATTCCAAGGCAGGAGGATCTCTTGAGCCCAGCAATTCAAGTCCAGCCTGGGCAACATAGTGAGATCTCCCATCTCTATAAAAAATTAAAAAAAACAATAGCCAGGAATAGTGGTACACACCTATAGTCCCAGCTACTCGAGAGGCTGATGCAGGAGGATCACTTGAGCCCAGGGATTCAAGGCTGCAGTGAGCTATGGTCACACCACTGCACTCCAGACTGGGTGACAGAGTGAGACCCCATCTATTAAGAAAGAAAAAAAAAGAAAAGCCTAACTTGGAACGTAAACCTCATTAGCAAAAGACAAAGCTTACCATTGCTCTGATTTCATAAATTCTACCCAGGCAGAGCAGAGAATTGATTCAAAGCAATGGGACCGCCTGGATTGAACATAAATTTACCTCCTGCCTGAGGAACACGGTGCAAGTGGCATGGCTGTCATCTGTCCCAGCCTCCTCATATGAAAAATGGGGAGTGCCTGCTTCCTAAGGTTATTCTGAGACTAAATGAGATAATCCATTTAAAGTGCTTAGAGTAGTGCCCAGCACATTGCAAATGCTAAAAATAAAATAAAATAAAAATTAATTAACTGTTTATCATTAAGGACAAAAATAACATCCAAAAAGCATGTTTCTGTACCCTTACTTGTTTTTAACTAGCCCCTATACATAATCTGGTAAATAAAAGTAATAATGCAATCTGTGTTACTCGAAGGACACAAGCACATATGTAGCAGAATAAATATTAGGAAGTGTACCCGTCTTGTATAAGGAGACCAGTATGGCCAAGTGCGAATTGTGCCTTTCGCAGTCTGGGAGTCTCTCACTTTTTCATCCTACTCAGTTCTCTGTCTGTGTCAGAAAAGCATTCCCTGATACGGTCTTCCAAGCATCCAATAAGCACTCTGTGTGTGTGTGTGTGTGCATGTGATCTCACTTATTTATCTTGTTCACTGTCTCCTTCCACCCCCAGGATGTCACCTCCATGAGAGCAGATGGTTTGCTGCTACTATACCACTCCTATCTGGAACAGCGGAACATCGCCAGCCTGGCACATGGCTGCCAGTCAAAAACTATCTGTTGAATAAACGGCTAAACCTCCTATATGCCAGGCCATAGAAAAGGCACCATGTCAGATACAAAGTAAAACAGGACGAACTCCTGTCCTCTAGGAATTCAACAAAGTGAGAGAGACTGACGCGTAATAATTAAATCTGTACCATGGAAGAGTCGCGGGGGTGACTAGCACTGCATCAGCGTGTATGTGTGACGGGGACAGGGGAAGGGGAACAGGGTCTGCAGCAAAGGCTTTTAGTGGAGGTAACGTTCTGGAAGGCCCGCTCCACATGAGCAGGATTTCCCAAGAGAGAGGGAAACAGCACATCTCAAAGCTCTGAGGCATGAAAAGACCAGACATCCTTAAGGAACAGAGAAAAGTGCTGTGTGGTCGCTTAGAGCCTGAGACGCATGAAGAAAAGGAAGACACGACACCTGAAAGGTAGACTGACCTTTAGCCATTTAAAAAGACGGAGGGCAAGAGTAAGCTGGGTGACGGTCTAGCTAGGGGTTGCCGTTAGGGAACGCATCCTCTCTTTGGAGGAGCCGGTGGGCAACCTGGTAGCATGTCTGTCCACGGGAATAAGCAGAATCGCAAGGCTCATGCGTGGGGAACAAGTGGCGTGTCCTGCTTCCAGAGAAAGGCACCCAGGGACTGTGCACTGAGAACAGAAACCAGATACCCTCCCTCACGTTCACCTGGGCACGAGAACCCAAACCTGACACTGTCCACGGCGACAGCATTTTGTATTCTTCCTCTGGCTTCATCAGCGTAACTTTATTCTTCCAGAAGTCTCCTGCCTAGGCAAATGGCATGACTGCTCCTCACAGAACTCCCTGGAAGGCCCAGAAACTCTTAAGTGGAAAACATCAGTTGCTTTCACCTTAAGATTCTTTGAGTCTCTTACCTTTCTGCTCTTCCACCAACCTGGCCTGTTGTAGCATGACCCCATACATGCTCTGAAAGACCGACCCGCCTAAATCAAACTTCTAATTCTCAATACATTCTGACTTTACTTTCTGTGACAGTCTTTTTTTCTTTTCTTTCTTTTTTTTTTTTTTTTTTTTTTTTGATGGTCGTTTTGATGTATCGACCTGACTAGGCTAGAGTCCCCAGTTATTCAAGTACTAATCTAGGTGCTGCTGTGAAGGTTTTTGCAGCTGTAATGAGGGAGATTTTCCCAGATAAACTGAGTGGGCCTGATTCAACAACTTGAAAGGCCTTAAAAACAGAGCAGAGGGTTCCTTGAGGAGGAACAAATTCTATCTGTGGATAGCAGATTCAGTCAGCACCCTGGAGCTTCCGCCTGCCCTATGGATTTCGGGTTTGCCTAGCCAGCCCCCACGATCACGTAAGGCAACTCCTGGTCATAAATCTCTACCTGTATATCTCCTATTGCGTCTCTAATGGGACCCCAACCGATACCCTCTGCCTGAGACACCGACAAAGCTTTGCACGGTGATGCTCTTCTTTACGACAGTGAGCGGGAAACTTGTCAGCTTTGTCTCATCAACAAGTGATGTTGGTGACACTTGGAACCAGCTTTCAATAGGGCCAGTCCAAGCAGTATTCAACTAAGGCAGGGTCACCTTTTCTAGGAACATCATAAAATAACATACAAACGTATGAGGGGAAGGAACAAAAATGAACCAACACCACGGTCCCCCACCCCAAATGGCAAGAGGAATTCTCCAAAAATGAAGAATATAAGAATATATTCATCAACAGAAACTGCCACATGCCATCTCTAGGAAATTAGTGGGGGTTTTTTGTTTGTTTTTTGTTTTTTGGTTAAAAGACAGGGTCTAGCTCTGTCTCCTAGGCTGGAGTTCAGTGACATCATTGTAGCTCACTGCGATCATAGTTCACCTCAAACCTTTGGGCTCAAGCAATCCTTCTGCCTCAGCTTCCCAGGAAGCTGGGACTACAGGCGGGTGACACCACACATGCCTATTTTTTTTTTTATTTTTTTTACAGACGAGGTCTCACTATGTTGACCAGGTTGGTCTCGAACTCCTGGCCACAAGCAATCCTCTTGTCTCAGCCTCCCGAGAGCCTAGGATTAGAAAATGAGTCTTCAATCTTCCATTTTTCCTATAATCTTCAGACCATCGGCTTTAGAATCACCACGGGTAAGTACAAAAATGCAGATTTTTCTCCCCCTCCATAGCCACTGAATCAGGGGCCGGGATGCTGCCTTGCCACTACAATCCCAGGTAATTCTGATGCCAAATGAAGTTTAGGATCATCACAGTCTAAACTTTTTTAAGACTATCCAGCACATTTGGAATAAGCATTTTGAATTCCAAGGTAATAAAGTCCGAGGCAAACAAAACGAATGCCAGCTCCTCAAAAATGGAAAGGAGGAAAGCAGCAGAAAGAACATTTCTGCAGGGAAATATCCTGACCGCACACAATATACACGGAGTTGACAGCGGCCCAGTGAAAGCCAGCCAAAGCCCTGCTGTCATATTTACTCACAGCCAGCAGTTCCAGACTGTACTAGCCCCTGACAGTCACCGGCGTCTCAATAGGATGCCTTTGTGTTTCTGCACAGAACTAGCTCATCCACTCAGCCTCTGTGTGGATTGGATAATAAGCTCCTGCAGAAAAATGTTATTGCTGTCATATGTTTCCCTCTGAAATGCGCCTCTCTCAGTATGCCAACTTTCTACTTATTCAGACAAATTAAGAATTATTGCCTGGTCAAAAATTCGGATTCTCCTGTCCTTCCTGTTATTTAGCCAGGAGGTCCCGGGGGAGGGGCGCTGGCCATCCCATGTCCAGGTCCCTCAGCGGGCAGACAGCTCCAGAATCCTCCCCGACTAGCTCTCTCCTCTCTCTCTCCATCCCTGTCTGTGCCTGCCTCTCTCTCCAGATGTGAGGAAGCCTTTACTTTGGATGCATTACCACAAAATACCGCTGTTGTTCAGATCCATTCCTTAATCATCGCAAAGACTGATTCTGCGTGGAAACCTGATCCCTGTTGTCCATGGTGTGTCCAATCGCTTAATCTTCACATCTCCGGGCTAATGAAACAATGGAGGGCAGTGCGTGCCACGCTGGTTGCTAGGTTACAGAGCAGTGCCTCTACACAGAGGACTCCAGATCTGACGGCTACAGAGGCATGTCAGAAACACCCGATCATAAAATCCAAACCCCCCAACCACAGGGAAAATAGGCAAAGAGGTGGGGGTGAGGAAGAGGATAAGGAGGAAAAGGGGCCAACTGTTGCCAATGCCCATAACTGACATCCTGGCATTCCCAGGGCCACTCACCATCAGGGACACACCCACCACCTCGTTACAGCTGTAGCCTTCTATCTCCACCCATTAATTGAAGGGTCTGTGGTTTGACCTCTTTTTTCCTTTTTTTTCCATGCCCCTAACTGGATTCCAGTTTCAGTTTGTCTTTTTTTTCCCCCATGAATCATTTTTTACTTTCAGAGCACCCAGATATCCGGGGCCCAATTTCCAAAACCAAGAAAAGAAAGAACAAGACAGGTATTAAGAGTTATCTCTTAACTACCAGTTTGTGGTCTGTAAACACAGAACATGAAGGTGGAGGGCCTGTCCCACAACAAATGGTTTGCTCTCTTCCTATCTGTAACAAGATCTGGGTCAGCAGGAACAGAGAGAAACGGAGTGGGACGGCTCCCAGGAGCCCAGGGCGTCTGCCAGGACAAGGCGAGCCCATGGGGAAGGATGGAAGGAGACTGCCTGTCCCCTTCAGAGTTTTACTCAAGGACTTGTGGAAGATAGAGATAAAAAGTAGTATGTTTTTCCGGAGATGACACACTTATTTAAAAGGAGCAGGCACTTTTAGATGTCCACTATTGCTAAAAAAAAAAAGACCCTATTGAAAGGCAGGGATGCTGCTGCCTCTGTGGCCAACTCCACGTGGCAGGAGCAAGCACACACCCACTTCCACCTGGTGTCCATGCCCAGGACCCACAGCTCAGGGGAGAACCCAATTCGTGTCCACGTCCCTCTAGCACACTAAGAATGTACTGACTCTGCAATGGAAGGTAACTATATAGATGGGAGTCTTGGACTTGGCCTTGAAGTAAGTGTAGCCAGTCCCCTTAAGACAGAAGCTAAGGGGGACGACCTGGGCATGCCAGACAGAGGGGCGGCACCAGCAAAGGCGCAGTGTGAACATTAGTGGGAGTGGTCATGTGTTAATAACATCTCTGTCACGACAGGTGCCGTGCTGGGAGGACAGTGAGAGGGTGAGGATGACGGGGCGACAGCCATCTGGTCATCTGGGAAGGGCAGTGGACTGGGAGGAAGGAAGCCCCAGGCTGGGCCTGGGCCAGCCAACTTCCCATGTGACCTTGGGCAAGTCGATTTGCTTCAGTTCCTCGTCCACAGAACGGAGGCGGGGGCCTCAGCGCCAACGGCCAATTCTCTCCTCTTCTTTTCATTTGCAGTACCATAGACAAAGAGAAAATATTAAGGCTTCTGAGCGAGATTGCTGATACGATGCAAGGGATGTTTTGGGGAAACGAACGTGTCGGTGGCAGTGAATGGGAGGGGAGGGGAGGGGCGTGAGTTCAGGTGATCGAGGGAGGTGAGAGAGGACGGCAGCACCACCGTGCTGCCTCCCCTCATGGCAGTGCTCAGTGCTTATTAACCCAGCTGCAGGGCCCAACCCGGCACTGCTGGCTCTGAGCACATCCCAGCCTCAGAGTTAACAACCCAGTAGATGAAGCAGCCAAGATCCCAAAATCTCATACGTAGTAAGTTCTGTGACAAAGATATGTATGTCTTTCCTCCCATACCTAGCGTGAAAGAGAGTCAATAGGAACACATTTTGGGGGATGATTTTGTAATGTATAACAAGAACCTTAAAAATGTGCACGCCCAAATTTATTTTAGAGAAACATCAGAGATGCAGGCGTGTCTGACACAATGGGCACTGCAGGACTATTTACGGGAAAGACAAAACTAAAAGCAAACCCCAGCATTCCAGCTATTCATCTATCTTTCGCCTCAAAACCCATTGCTGGCCCTGCTTTGTGACACTTGCAGGAGCTGGATCCAGCAAGCGTTTCCGCTTTGCCAGCTGGGGCAATGTGACACTGCACCGATAGGGGGCACCGGAGTGATTCCGCCTGGGGACAGGAAGGCAGCTCCCTTCCAGATCCACTCTTATCACTGCATATGGAAGCCAGAGGGCCCCCGGCACCCCTAAGCTCTGCTCCCCCTACCAGGGGTCCCTTCTAAGCAGCTCTGCCTACCCAGCCTTCTGACAACAGGGCACTTCTGCAGTCCAGCCAAGCGTCTTTCCCCTGGCCAGCATCTGCGCCACCGCCAGTGGCTAGTGAATTCCCCGAGGTAGCTACACCCTTTCTGAATAGCCCTGGGAGAGGAGTGATGCTCACTCTGGTCTTTAGTTCCTAAACCGCCCCTGCCCGCTAATCCTCAGACTGGGGGCCACAGTCATTTTTCTGCAACCCCTTCTTCTAGACCCGTGAGAGTCCCCTTTTGCCCCTCTACTCACAGTTAACCAGCTTCTACTAATTGCCAATCCTTTAAATGGAATTTTCCCTGTTTAAATAATGGTGTAGTTTCTGTATCTTGATTGGATTCTCATTGATATACTAAGTCTTGCAAATTGACCCCAATAAGAAGAAAAATTTAAATAAATTATGATAAAGCAGGCTAATGATATATAAGATAGCCATCAATGTGCTGCCATAAAAGAATGTTCAATAACATGAGAAGCTGGAACATTGTATGGTGAATTGACAAAAGCAGGTGACAAAATAGTATTGAAGTATGAGTCCAAACGGGTAGAATATAACGTGTGTGTGTGCACTGAGAAATTCTGGTGCCCATGCGGATAATCCCATGTACAATGATAGTCACTAGCAACATGGAAAAGAAGGGAAACCAGCAGGAAAGATGCCTGATGTTGTGGGTATTTGCCCAGTCCAGCTAATGAAGATCGCCTACACTTCCAGGAGAGAAAGCAACCTCCCAGGGCTTGGACAGAAGGGCCCTGCACAAGTTGAGTGAACCACATCTAACAGCCTCATTTTTCCATCTACTCGAGATAGAGACCTGATGTCAGCCCCTCCCGCTGCCATCAATTTTAAACTACCCCTTAATCAAATGACATGTGCAAATGTTTAAATCTGGGTTGCAATGGGCAAGTTAGAGCCTGTGGTCTCAGAAAGCCACAAAGTGCTGGAGACAAGAATTGCACTTACAGGAAAGAAGCTCGTGCTCGCAGAGAGCATTTTTAAAGGGCCATTCCACTGGCATTAGCAGGGAACACGAAAGCTGCTACTACAGCTGGGAAAATACCAACTCCAGGGCCTGTTTTAGGCAAAACAATACAAACAATGGTCTGTGGAGAGAGGACCAGAAGTAAACTTTATAGCCAGGAGCTATGAAATAAAGTGGACAGAAACACCAGGGAAGGAGGAATGCTGAGCTTGGTAGTGTCACATGGCACCCTGAACACAAGCTGCCGTGGTGTGAGCCACCCAGACACTGGTGTCACACAGGCCTGATTCAAACCTTGGCTTCACCACTAACAGCTTTGTCACCTGGGCATTTGGCAGAGCCCCTGGCACACAGCAGGTGCTCAGTAAATATAAGATAAAGGAATACATGGGCATGACAACGTCTCTGGGCCTCCCTTCCCTCACTGTTATTGAAGACAATCATACCTACAACAGAGTGTCATTGTAGGAATTAAACTGGACAGTGCTAATACAGCCTCTACTTGCTTGGTACACCCAGTAAATGTGTAAGGACTCAACAAACATATCATTCATAAAAAAAAAAAAGAGGCAATTTCAGTACCAGATACCAAAAGAAATGGAAAATCTGCCAAAGAAGGGGCAAGACAAAATTAAGCAGAGGAAATAAGTACAAGTCAATTCAACCCAGTTGGTGTCCCCACCTAAGACTGTAGCACAGGGATTCTTTTTCATTTTTTTTCCTGGTCATGGATGTCTTGGCAGTCCAGTGAGGCCTATAAATCTATTCTCTGAATAGTGTTTCCAAATGTGTAAAAGAAAGTACATAGGCTTGCAAAGAAACCAAACAGCTATTTGAATACTTTTAAAATTGTATCATAGTAATATATATGCTGTTTTATCAAGGCAGGTGTCAGCAAACTTTTTCCAGAAAGAGACAGTCAGTAAGTATTTTAAAGCACTGCAGGGTAGAACATCTGTGTTGCAATTGTGATATCTAAATAAATGGGTATAGCTGAGTTTCAATAAATTTTATGTACAAAAACAGGTGGCAGCTTGGATGTGGTCCACAGGCTATCACTATCACTCATGACCCCTGTATTAATACATGAAATAACAAGATATATTTAAGTTCTAATAACTACCATACTTTCGAATTAGGTGTAATGATCATAAAGGGCATTTTGGAGATAACTGCAATAACAGCAATAAATGGAAATATTTCCAATTTCTACCGGTAACAAAGGCACAGATAGTATACTTTCATTGCTTGTTGCCTATGTTTGTGATTAAAGTAATGAAAGATTTACATTTTTCATATAGTCATAACTTTCTTCTTATATAAGTTCATGAACCCCAGGTTATAACACTGGCTTTTCATTATACGTGGAAGAAAATCCAAATCCCCGCCCTGGTTTAGACGACTCAGCCTGATGTGGCCCTGGCCAACATCTACAGTCATATCTGGTCCCTCCCCCTGCCCCCAGCTCACTCTCCTGACCCCTTTTGTTCTCCAACGCACCAAACTCTTTCATGCTTCAAGGCTTTGTACTGGCTGTTCTTTTCCTGCAATGCTATGATCCGGCTCCTTGTCATCCTCAAGTTTTGGCTCAAATGTCACCTCTTTAGAGAGACATTCCCTGATGACTTACAGCGATCTTGACCAAGGCTCAGAGGTGGACATCCAGAGCCTTGCAGGGAAATGCAGATTGTCCCACATTGGCACAACCACAATGTGAAGACCCAGAACCCAGACATTAACCCTGATTGGCACAAATCCTGAGAGCAGAATTAATGCCTTGGTTGGTGTATAAGTTCGTTTCTCAGGACTCACATGGTTGGAGGACTAAGGGCCTTAAACCCTCAAATCCTGGAAACCATGTCCACCCACTGGGAGGCTTGTTTCATTGATATTTGGTTGTTTGTAAACTTGAACCCAGCCAGGTCATATTTCTGGCCCTTTCTTGAACTTATATTCTGCGGCTGGGCTAACTGACTAAGCCAAAATTGCAATACCCACCATGCTCTGCCCCTGTCTTTTTGGAGTCTTTCTCTTATCCTATTTATTTTTTTCACAGCACTTACTCCAATCTAAAAATAAATACCTTATTCATTTTCTATAAAATTCCTGTCCATTTCCACACCCAGGAGAACATATGCTCAATAAGAATGGGCATCTTCATGCTTTCTTCATCACCAGTGCTTAGAACAGTGCCTGGTATATAAAATGTGTTCAATAAATGGTTTTTGAGTGAATGGAATGGATATAACCATAACAGAGCCTGGAGAAAACGTCAAAATATTTCTATAAACTAAAGTTAATTGCCCACTTAAGCCTTCAAAGACAGCAATATAGTTCCCTCCTTCCTTCCACAATGCAAATAAATCTCAAACCATTTTTCTTTTTCCATAACCTTCAGTGAGTGGATACTTATTTTATATCTACTCTGAGGCACATATATATCACTAAGCATTTTTTTTTAAAAAAAGAGAAAATTGAGATACATTTGCTCACATTCCACTCCCAATCCATGTGCCTGCAATGAGTCCCACATAGAAAGGAGCCATCTTCCACCAGACCGTTCACCGAAGCCACAGCACCCGGCAGCCCTAACACTGGTGCAGAGCTACAAACAGCCCCAGACATCTATACCTACTGTGCTCTGAGGCTCAAAACACTGTCCAGAACCGTTCCCAGAAATTCACCTGCTCTAGCCCAATGGAGGCCAGAGAGATGCCCCGGACAAACAGGACATGAATTGACAGCTGGAAGCAAATGAGCTAATAGCACACACCAGAGAAAGACGGGCTCACACTTGCATCCCAGTTGAGGTTTCTTCTTTCTATCTTCTCTTTTTCTTCTTGTGTTTTTTTTTTGTTTTTTTTTTTTTTTTTTTTGCCAGGAGTAAAATTAGAACTTAAAGAGACTTTTCCAAAGGAGCTACTAGGGAAGCTAGATGTTAAAAGGGGAGAGTTAAACAGTCCAAATGTTAAAAGTGTTAAAAACTCATCTGCATCTTAGCTTACTGCATTAGCTTTTCTCCTCCTTTTTCTTGGTCTTGTCTCCAGACTCATCTAACTTCTGGGGGCACCAACCCTACATAGGCCTAAGCATAAGGAAGGCGGTGAGCAATTTAAAAAACCACAGTCATTCAACTAGGATGGGTGTTTTTCTTAAGAGCAGATCCAAAGATAACGGCCAGAGAAAGCATTTATTTTATAGACTTACTCTCTGCCATGAATGTGCCTATCCAGATAAATTAACTAATTGGTATTAACAGACATATATTCGGTGAATTAAACGCCTCTTTCACATAAAGGCGTTATAATGAGGTTTCCATTTTTTGCTATTAAAATAATTCTGCTAAACAAAATAGCATACATTAGAGAAACACTAGCTGATTTAAAAGGACAGGCTCTTGGCAAAAGGTAAAGCTATAGATAAAACCACATTGAAATCCAGGAAATACAACTAGTCATATACAACCATATTCAAGTTACTTAATCTCTCTGATATTTAACTTTGTTAATCTTTACAAAGAGGGAAGTACACTGATAAATATATCTCAGTGTATTTGTGGAAATTAATTAAGCTCAACAGAATTTTGTGTACATAGAAAACATTCAATAAATGTACTGTAAATAGCTATGAACAATGGAAGTGCTTAAGAACAAACAAGATTTATGATGGGTACAAAATTCTGAGGTACCCAGACACACATCTTACTAAATATATATAAAAAGTTTAAGGGGAAAATGATAAAGCTTTATTGGAAAATGTTAAAGAACATTCTAATAAATGGAAAGATACATCATTTGTATGGATAGGACAGTCAGTACCGTAAAAAAGGCAATTTTCTCAAAATATTAATCCATAAATTAAATTTAATTTTAATGAAAATTCCAATGGGATCTGACCAGCAAATGCTAAAATACATACAGCAGAGTCAAAGACAGACTGGGCAGGGTGACTTTGATGATGAGGAAGAAGCAGGATGGGAAAAGGAAGAGGAAGAAGAAGAAGAGGAAGAGGAAGAAAAAGGAGTGGGGAAGAAGAATAACAACAGCAAGAATATGAAGAATAAGAAGGCTTTGGGAGGCCAAGGCAGGAGGATTGTTCAACGCCAGGAGTTCAAGGGCAGCATAGCAAGACCCCATCTTCATAAAAAGATTTTTTTTTTTTAATTAGCAGGGCATGGTGGTGCACACCTATAATGATCCCAGCTATTCAGGAGGCTGAGGCAGGAGGACTGCTTGAGCTCAGGAGTTTGAGGTTACAGTGAGCTATGATGATGGCATTGCACACCAGCCTGGGCAACAGAGTGAGACCCCGTCTCAAGAAAAAAAAGAAAGGGAAGAAGAAAAGAAGAGAAAGAAGGGACAGAGATTCATTCCCAGATATCAAGTCTTGTTACCAAGTTGGAAGCAAGCAAAGCTGCATGGTAACAGAACAAATAGAGAGCCACAGAGACAAAAACTTGATATATGACAGAGGTGACAATGCAAATCATGGAAGTGGGAAGACAGTTAATGAATTATTCAATAAACAGTGCTAGGACAATCGGCTGTCTCCATCAAAAGACAAAATCAGATGCCTACCTAATACACACACACACACTTTCATACGGATTAATAACCTACATGAAAATCAAAATTTTCTAATTTTTGACAGAAAACACATGAGAATATCTTTATATGGATAGAGAAAGTGCTTTTTAAAAAGATACTAAAAGCCCAAGCAATAAAGGGAAAAAAGGATAAATCTGATCATACTACAACGATTTTATAAACTTCTGTTTGACAACAGAAAAGTTAAAACAGCTATGGACTGGGTTGAGATATACATAAAAAATTTTCTGTCCATATCTTATAAGAACTCCTATAAATCAATGAGAAAAAAAAAAACACTCCTGCCTCACTACTGAACAAAGATTGTACGGGCAATCTGTAGAAAGGAAAACTGAATAGATAATAAACATAAGAAAATAGGCTCAGCCTTAGCAGTTGGTGAAATCCAAATCCAAATTAAAGCCACAAGAAGTCCCATGGCACTCCATCCAGTTGTCCAAAGCTAGTGAGACTATAAAAACAAACTCCGGTTAGAACGAGGGGAATAGGAACTGTGATACCCTGTGGATGGGACTGTAAACTGGTAGAACCACTTTGGAAAGCAGTTTGGCAATACCTAGGAAAGTGGAAGATGGAAGTACCCTCTAATCCAACAGCTTTCTACATTCTGTTCTAGAGAAACTTTTAAACAGCCTCACAAAAACATGCCCTAATATATGCAGAGTGCAATATTATCTGCGACACCAATATTGAGGAAACAATTGGTTATCAATAAGGAAATGGATAAATCAGCTGTGTTTTATTTATTCCATGGGATATTATACATAATTCATCTCAAAAATTTTACTCAGTGAAAAAATTAAATTTCAAAAGGTTACCGACAGTAGGATACCAATGATTTAAATTTTATAACATAAAACAATTCTATATATTATTCATGAACACATACATATGTAGAAAAATCTATAAAACATTCATGAGAATACTATACATCAATTTCAGGCTATTTACCTCTGGGGAGGGAGGGATAAGACAGACAGGGAAAATGATGAGGTAGGGCTTTAGCTGTATTTGCAATGTTTTTTTAAAAGGTAAGCAATAGGCAAAATACTAACATCTATCACCAACTAGATGCTGGGGTGTATTGGTGTCACTTATATCATTTTCTGTACTTTTCTGATATGCTTGAAATATTGCATGATTAAAAAGTTTTAACTTACTATTTGAATGAATCGTATATTTAAAAAATGGTATCACTTGTGCAAAACCCATGTGTCTGAATCAAAAGGAGTGGCTGGATTTCTTACATCTCTGGTTTTTTTTGTAATGAGAGAACAATTAAAGATAAACATATATTTAAAACAATGTGCTAACTATAAATTACCCTGGTACGATCCTGTTCTTCTTCTCACTGCCAACAGTTACATTCTTAAAACACCAAAATGCAGTCTTTTAAAAAAGTGCCTATTAGTCAAAGCCAGTGGTTTTCAAATAATGGAAACTTTTTGTTCTAGAAAGAGAGAAAAAAATCTCAGATGATGCCCCAGAACCCAAAATAGACAAAGAGGGTATTGTATTAATATGTAGGTATTGTATGTTTTATGAGCTTAGGTTTCTAAATGTAATATTTTATTAAGGTAATCAGCAGAAATAATGAGGCTTTTTACAAACACAAAAATTCAATATCCGGCATTCTAGATGATCACTGTAATAATATTCAATTTGCTTTTGTGTTTTGTTGTCTTAACATAGAGGAAATCTGAATACATTCACATAGTATATTTACTAGTTTTTTATTGCTGTGTAACCAGTTGCCATTAACCCAGGAGCTTAAAACAGCACAAATAAATCGTCTCAGTTTCTATGAGCCAGGAGTCTAGTGCATTTTAGCTGGGTCCTCTGTTCAGGGTCTCAGGGCTGAAATCAAGGTGTCAGTCAGTGGGCAGAGTCCTTATTTGGAACTCAGAGTTCTCTCCCACATTCACTCAGGTTGGTGCAGAACTCATTTCTTGTGGGTGCATATCTAAGATTCTCTTCCCCCCATGTCCTGGCTAGCTGTTGGCCAGGATCACTCTCAGCCTCGGGAAGCTGTTCCCAGAGCCTGACTTGCAAAGCCCTCTCCACAACACGGCAGTTTGCTCCTTCTCGGGCTCAACATGAAAACATCTCATTAATGATTCACCTACTCTTAAGGGCCTATCTGATCAGGTCAGGCCCACCAAGATGATCTCTTTTGACTAATCTAAAGTCAGCTGATTAAGGACTTTAATTACACCTTCAAAATCCTTTTTGCCATTCAAAGTGACACAATCACAGGCATGATAGACATCCCGTCTTCTTCACAAAAGGAGAGGATTATACAGGGCATGTGACACCAATGGCTGGAAATTCTGGGACCCTCTTAGACTTCTGCCAACCACACACAGGGCAGCAGCCGTCAACTGTCACCATTTCTAAGAGCTTACCTTGAAATGCCAGGAGTCTTTCCAGATCTTTGGAAAAATAATTACAGGACATTTTTTTTTTTTACACATTTGTATAAATAACGTCTAACCCCAACTCTCATTCCTTACAAGAAATATTGGAAATCAGGCATAAAGTATCCAAAACTTATGGAAAGGAGTAAAATTAGGTTTTCACCTTTTATGGACACCTGCCATGCTCCCAAGCCTAGAAGCCTGACCTCTCCCTGATCTCACATCAGCAAAGGACACAGGTGCAGCAGCAGCACACTTGCTTAGAGGATCTTCCTTGAGTGGGTGGATTCAAGCCCAATTTAAAATAAAAGCAGTACAATCTTCCCAGTCAATGACACATTTATAAAAAGTGTAACTATATGCACAGGGAGAGGAGGAAATGAAATGCGTCATATTGAGGCCTGCTCCAAATCAACTTAACCTGGCAGCTTCAGTTAATAGTAATGAAGCTTGCCTTCGTCGAGCTACTATTATTAGAGTTTATGTTCATTTCTCTATTCATGTTTAAATAGTTCAAAATAAGATTTTAAAAGGCCATATAAGTCAAATCCTTCTGCAACTCCTGAACATCTCTGAAAGTTGCTTGGAATGAAACTTTCTTCACAATAATATAAAAAGATGTTGGTTTCAGTTCCAATTTTGACATTCAGAAGCTATGTGACCTAAAACTCCAAAACTTCCAAGACTCTTGTGAGCCCTAAATGAAATAACCTATGAAAGTGCCTGGCACCTAGCGGGTATTTCATAAATGGTGCCTACCTACGCCTGCATGACACAGTGTCTTTAACTCATCTTCCAACTTCTACAGATATTTTATAAGGAAATAGTTAAGAAATTACACAAAGATTTACTTTAAAGAATGGGCATTTTAGCATTGTTTAAAAACACACATGGAGGGGGAGAGACAGAGAGAGAGAAGGGAAGATAAACATTTAAAAAATCATATACAAAGACCTGATTTAAGAAATTGAGTTGAATACTTTTCAGTCATTAGGAAAGTCTCATAAATAAATAGGAAATGTGACTCACCAAGGAATGACTAAGGGCTAAGGGCCTTGCGTACTGCTTTGCTGGCATTATCTCATTTAATCTTCATTATACAGTGAAGCAAGCTGAGCATATTAACTCACGTGTTATAATGTCTGCTATATATTATGTTAAAGTATCAGGTTATGAGACTACGTGTATATTATTTTACACACTTTATAAATACAAACGCACTCCTAGATTCAAAAATTTCTGAAGTAGATACACTAAAATGTCAGTAGTTTGCTCTGAGTAATAGGATTCTGATAATTTTTTTGTATTTACACTTCTTTCATCTCCAATGTGCCTACTCTGTTTGCATAAATGTCTTTAAAAGACATTTGAGATTTCATGTTTTCTTAAGAGCAGCAGATACGACAAAAAAGAACATTTGATGTAAGTTGTATCGAATTAGTAAAGTAGCACCTCATCATTATTTTTTATATCTAAAAATCTAAACCTAACTACAGTGCTCGCAAGTCTAAAGTAGCGAGGCAGAGGTCATTTGAACACGGAGGAAGAGGAAGAAAAGTACGCGGACAGAGATTCAGAAGAGAAGGTGTTAAGAAGACGGCTAATAACCCAATACGAGCAGTGGTAGTGAGCAACAGATGGAGAGAAATAAGAATGAAGTCACGGAGAGAAGGAAGGAAAAAGAAAAAATGAGCAGAAGGAAAAGAGCCACAAGAAAAAGAAAAATAAGCATTAGGGATCAGGGAAGGAATGAGAACAGAGGAGAAATGCATGCAGGGTAGGGGAGCTATTGTCAGAGGAAGTTATCCCTTCCTATCCATCCATTAATGAAATGAAAAATACTGGATAAGATCACAATGAATCATTGGTGAAGTTTGTGTTCCATAGTCCCCGTGAGAGTGCAAAGTGAACAAAGACTCTGCTGGACAACCAAGGTTCATAACCTTGACCTGTGCCAGTCCCAGAGGCAAGGAAGGGCTGCGATTCACCCCAACCCCTCCTCACTCTTTCCCCCAGTCAGGGGAGCGCCAAGTACAAGGCTGTCCTGGGAAAATGAAGGACAGTGACTGGTTTGCAAGTGCAGCTGATGGCAACAAAGCATTCGCTTGCATTTTGTGACATTAATCTTCAGACACGGTAAAGGAGGTAAACCCCAGTTTCCCCCAAAATTGCACTCAAAAGAAGGTGTAAATATCAAAGTGCCTAATAAATTCCCTCTAAATTCCCCTGAACATTTCCTCGGTTTACGCTATTACCGTCCGCCCACTCCACCCGGAAGAAAGTGAAGCAATTTATCTTCCCTCGTCACGTATCCTCTGTCAGGGTGGAAGATCGCCTCAGTGCTGCGCTATGCCGTTATGATGCACACTTTCTTCTATTAACATTTTTCTTACTTTATCGTTTTTTGCTTCTCTTGGCTTAGAAAGTTGAAATATAGCAAAAGTAAAAGATACAGTTTAATCTTATTTAACTTGTGGAAGATAGTATACCTAAATGACAAATTTTCCCTGAAGAAGAAAGGTAAAAGGATGATGGGTGGTTTTATTAAAAAAAAAAAAAAAAAATTCTTTGCCACTCCTTCCATGGAAAAGAGGGGTCTGTGTTCTATCCTTCTCTCTCTCTGTTTTTTAAAGATGGGGTCTTGCTATGTTGCCCAGGCTAGAGTGCAGTGGCTAATCACAGATGCAGTCATATACCACATTGCAGCCTCGAACTCCTGGGCTCAAGCCTCCCAAAGTTGGGACTATAGGTGTGCACCACCACACCTGGCTATATTTCATTCCCTTGAATGGGCACAGGCCTATGACTACTTGGAGCAATACAGAACAGCAGAAGTGATCCTGTACAACCTCTAAGGCTTGTTGTATAGAGCCATGCATCTTCTGCTTGGTTCTCTTACAACACTTGCTCTCTGGAAGTGCCTTCTCACGGGGCTCCTCCTCAGAACCTGGCCATCATGCTGTGAGGAAGCCCAAGCCACATGGAAAGTCATATGTAGAGTACTCCAGTTCACCATTCCAAACGAGTCCAGTCTTTGGGTCATCTCAGCTCAGGTGCCAGACATACGAGTGAAGAATAAGCTTCCAAATGATTCCAGCCCCCAGCTATTTGTGTCTTTCCAGCTGCAGCTCCAGACATCACGCAGAGACAAGTGATCATAGGGGTGATGCCATGTCCAAATTACTGACCTGGAGAATCAGTGAGCATAGCTAAGCATCTCCACTGAGAATGAGTTTTTGTGCATGCTACAAGTTTGGGGTGCTTTGTTAATGCAGCCATAGATAACTGGGACAATCGCAAAGAAATGATCATGCAATAATTATTATTGCAACTTAACTCTGATCATAGTGGAAAGAATGGGCAACCTGGAGCCCCAGTGTCACTGAGTGTCACCTCCGGAAAACAACTGCAGGCACGCTACCTTTCCTGGGTAGAGGCAAGATTGCCATCCTCTGCTTTCTCCCCAGCCTTTCTACCTAACTCGCTACCTTTCTTTTATTTCTCCTTTTCCTTTTTGTCTTTCTTCATGTTTACTGCCCACCCCACCCCCATCCCCCGCCTGCCCTTGGGTCACTGGGTTACTGTCATAGTGCGTGTTCATTATTCCATTCAACAAATATTTATTGAGCACTGTGTTAGACGCTGGGATAACACAGGTGAGGGAATTTGGCTTTGTTTTTGACTTTGTCACACGAAAATGTGATGAAATGTGTTTCAAACTGTGTAGCACAATCATGAGTAGTCATAAAATTATCCTGATAGGTTCTAGCCAATATTTTTAAAATATAATACAAAACATAAAATAGTAGACTAAAAACAAGCCATTCCAAGTAGTAAAGTCACTATTATTTCAGGAATCTCGTATTTATGCTCAACATACAAGCATACATGACGTAGTTATAATGTCTCCATCTCAGAACTTGGAGATACATAGTCTAATAGCTATTCAAAATTAAATCTCATTTCTGAAGTAAAATAAACACGAAAGTTAGTGTACTTAGAAGATTCACAATTTTCTGGCTTTGACACATATTATAAGAGTCACACAGCCATTCTTGGAACTAATCTTATCTACTGATAAAGGGTTTTTGTTTTTCACTGCAGTTAGTTTTGTTTGGGAGGGGTGTTGTGGTATTTTGGGGGTCATTTTGGTAAAGGGCCTCTTTGGAGGAAACTCGTGTGTCACTTATCTGTATCTGAGCATCACACAGTTAAATGTTTCAGTACTTGAGTCAATCTATTCATTGGCTTAATAGCTGAACTGGAGAACATGGAATTATCATGACCTCTGGCATTTATCTTTGCCTGCAATTCTATAAGCAGCCGTATCATAGCAAACACAAGCTAGGGAGCCTTAGCAAAAAAGTTAGCTGCCTGTGTAATCATCTTGTTATAGCCTGTATCCAACAGTCAGTGGTAAACATTAAATAACATGTCATAAAACCCACTGACATTTGAGTAATAATGGTGGCAGTCACTACCCTCCTCTCTCGAGCTCCCTCTCATTTATGGTGACTCAACTTAGACTGTCTTTTTTTCTTCATCCTGAAATAAGTATATACGCTTCCAAGTCCTCTCTGGGGGAAAAACACCAAATGATTGAAAATGATAGCTCCCATCCAATTCCCAAACTCTAATTAGAAAAATCTAAAACCACCCAAAAAATGTTTTTAGAGACTACTTCAGGATGTCTACTGCCAATTTAGTTTGAGTCACTAAGAGCAGAAGTACCAGGACAGAAGTGGGGTGACAGTGTAGGGAAAGGGAATGGCTGGCTTAAGCCCAATGCCAGGGCTGGACAGCCCCTGGGGGGGTCAGGACAATCGGGGGGTGGGGTGCATATGCATGCGTGTGCACATGCGTTTCAATTTTCACACATTGTGCTTGATGGATTGAGAAAGGGCAAAGGAAGCCCATGAGAAGTACCTACATTCTATCCCAGTCAACATCCCAGGAACCAAATACCCAGGCATGCTATCATCCTGCCCCTGGCACAAACCCTGCCCTTTATCTTCAACTACTGAATGGGGACAGATCCAGTATGTTCTTAATGCAAATATTAATACTATTAATAATCTCTTGTATTCCTGACTTGGAGAAACCCAAACTGTAGGGTCTGGGGAGGGAAGAGAGAAACACTCTTCATTCATGGTTCCCATGTTGTGAGCAAACTAGAAGATGACCTATTTTACAGTGTTTTTCCTGGTCACCAAAATTGTTGCTCTGGCCTTTGCTCTAAGTGGCTTGTTTTCACCGTATGTGCACAGAATTCTGAGTGCAAAGGGTTGCATTTAGTTGTTCCTTGGTTATTGGAAAATGTGTCACCACAGTGGAGTGTGACTATGCGGAGCTTCCCCTTCATTTAATGAAACAGGGCGTGTGGGGCTGAGGGGAGAACACCAGTCAGCTTCCTAAGTCAGTGCCCATGTTCTCCTTCACAGAAACGCTTCAGTTCTGCATGTATTTAAGCCGACGATTCTCTCCACTCTTACGGGACGCGGCTCCCACAGAGCCACCTGCCTGAAATAAAGAACTGAAGATGGGCGAGCCGCATGGATATTAATAGATCCTAGCCTGGGGTGAAATAAAGCAAAACTCAACTTTCTCAGAATTGAACAATAGCATCATTTTGGGTAAATCATCTGTCACAAACACCATTTTGTTCTTAGAGGTTGTTATTTACTATCATGAGAATAAAAATCATAATACTGACTTTGAAATTATATCGCTGTTTGATCATCTACATAATGACGACGAGTTTGTATACTATAAGGGACCAGCGGGTCTCTACTACTTATCCCCCAATCACTATTGCTGTGAACTGGAGATAACTTCCTAGAGCAGACCAACTTCTCTGAAGTAGGTCATTTATTCTAAATAGGGGATATTTAAATCCATAGGACTCAGTTTTATATCATTTTATGAAATCTCATAAATCTTTTAAACAATCTGGCCAATATCCAGCACAGTACAGATATTGTATGTAGATGTGTATGTCTGAATGTATTTATTTTGAAAAAGATACTTAATCAATTACAGGGAACTGAAAGCGGAACTAAACTTTTTTTTTTTTTTTTTTTTTGAGACAGAGTCTCGCTCTGTTGCCCGGGCTGTAGAGTGCCGTGGCATCAGCCTAGCTCACAGCAACCTCAAACTCCTGGGCTCAAGCAATTCTTCTGCCTCAGTCTCCCGAGTAGCTGGGACTACAGGCATGCGCCACCATGCCCGGCTAATTTTTTCTATATATATTTAGTTGGCCAATTAATTTCTTTTCTATTATTAGTAGAGACGGGGTCTCGCTCTTGCTCAGGCTG
>CAUYRT010085500.1:0-43419 GCA_963574885.1 Lepilemur ruficaudatus | reverse complement strand
TCAGGCTGGTTTGGAACTCCTGACCTTGGGCGATCCTCCCGCCTCGGCCTCCCAGAGTGCTAGGATTACAGGCGTGAGCCACTGCGCCCAGCCAGATGTCCCCTTCTTGTTTAAGAGACCTTTCCTAACAGTTATTCCCTGTTCCTCAGTCCCCAGTAGAAGTTGGCTGCCCCGTCTTTGGTGCTTCAGCTGCTCTCCCTTGTGCACACTGTGGCCCAACACCTGTGATGCTTCATGGGCCATGTTTATGGCTGTGGATCTCTTCTATAGTCTCAGCTTCTGTGGAACAGGCATGCTATTCTATTCAGCATACTGCTCATCTTGTAATGAGCCCTCCAGAAATATTAATGAGTAAATACATCTAATAGTCTGTGATAGTTTTATTGATATGATCAGTGAAAATAGTAATCTTTTGGCGTTGTGACCATTGGATGTAAACTTTTCTATTTCATGGTGGGAAATGCCCTGCAATAACTTTTTAAAAATTATTATAGCCATGCCTGTTTATTGTAGAAATGAAGAAAATTAAAATCACATAATCCCATCATCTAAAAATAATCCGAGTTAATGTTTTGGTGTTGCAAATCTTTGGAAAATAACCTTTTTAATAATCCAACAGGTTTGGACTGGGGTTGGGGTGCTTAGGAAGTAAGGAGTAGATAATAAGGTAGTCTGGAGTACATATATCATTGTAATTCCCTCTTGAGTTTTGAGAGCCATTTGGGCAAAATAGAACATGCTATGGTTTGGCCTCTGAACAGAAGTTCTGCATGAAAGATTGAACCACTTTGCACTTGAGTCATTATGAGTGTTGTTATTGCTAGTTCTTTCTGTGCTGTGAATACTATTTCCTTAGATAAGTCATCACTTTATTAATTTCTCTTTTTTAATAATACTTCTCTAGCTACTAAAAATCTAAATTTTTGAGTTTTTTTATATAAGCATGTTTTCTAAGATGTTTTTATAAAAATAAGATGAAAATTGTGTCTGTCACGCTGTAAGTTTGCCTTCAAGTTATAGACGGCCATTGGCATGTTAATGGGCTTCTCCACCAGGTGGGAAAATTAATGAAGAGATTACTCTTTTATTTGAAGGAAGTGATGAGGGAAGTAGAAAGTAAACTAGAGAAGCAGGCTCTGTATTCTACTGTCAGCCATTTAGAAGGAAAAAGACTCCAAGGAGTTTTTAAAAAGAAAAAGAAGAGTTGTTTTGCATTCTGGAATACATCCAAAAGCATTGCTACTGATGTTGAATTCCATTTTGGGTTTGGAATTAAGAAATTTTTGTAAGTGCCGAAGTAAAATTGGAATTTTATATTATTTTTTATTTGACATTGTGCAAATAATGATAACATAAATGAAATACAATGACATAATCACAAAAACTGGCATAAAAGTGGTTATTTAATTCCAAATGGGATTAAATATTCAAAAAGTGCAGGTGATGTGGTTGGGTTTATGGGAAAAATTAGGTTTCCTTTCTCGGCAGGGGAAGAGATAGTTTTCATTATACTCAATACCAGCAGTCAGTCAGACTGTTATGGTAACAAGCATTCAGCATCTTTAGTGAAAATCACCATAAAAATTCAGAGCAGAGGCAGTTAAGTTTCACCAGAAGACTTGTCAAATCAGGTTGTTTCTTCAAAGTTAAATGAAAAATTTCAGATTATCGGTCATGAAATTTTTAGTCTGTGACCAAAACCAAGTAAACAGAGAAGCTTCAAAGAGAGGATTTTGCTCTTGGATTTGAAACAGTAGCCATAGTAGTATCTTTTGTTCTCTTTGTAAGCCCTAAAATTTCGTGCAGTTTATCACTCTCTTTCTGGATTTAGTGGTTCTGAGAAAGCAAACCTAGACTTTGGGCTGAGACTTCCATAGAAATCTTCAGGGATCTGCTCTGTGGTCTTCTGGCTTTGGTCCTCAGTTTTACTATTTTCCAGCTTTTATGGATTCTAATCTTTCTCCTCACTTGAGGTGCATAGTTTATTTGTGTGTTTCTAGATATTTTTAAAATGCTTTGCTTGTGCTTGTTTTTAATATTGTTACTAAAATGATAGCTGCACAATTTTGAGGGCTTGGCACTTTATGAATAGGTACCAGTCACTGTGCTAAACTCTTTACATGTTTATCTTATATTTTCCTCATAATAGCCTGATGTGGATGGGCATCCTGTTATTTTTTACAGATGAGGAAACTGAGACTCAGAAATTAAGTAACTTTCCCTGCTAATAACGAAGGCAGGAAGTAAAATTTGATCTCATATTTGCCAGATTCTGCAGTCTGTGGACTTAACCATCATGTTTGACAGGCTTATTCCCTAAAACCTCAATATAAGTTGTAGTCAAGCAGGGTTACAGGTAAGTGGAGTACTGTGAGTCATTGGCCAGAGTGTAGGCTTTGAATGCTAACCAGATGTGGCTTTGTTTCTTAATGTTCTGGGCCCATTTTCTTCAGCTGATACCCAGGGAGGTGAAGTAAACTGACCAAGTTGGCACAGCTAATAAGAAATGCTCACAGCCAATGTTATTTCCTCTCTATACAGGCTGCCTCCCTGGAATTCTTGCATTTCCATCACAGCATAAAGGGATGGGCCCAAATGCATAGCTGTGATGTCAGCCAACCTTCTAAGATGTAGTCCAAGTGGTCATAGAGGGGCCCTCCTTGCCCTTTCCCCTCGAAATTGCCATATCCCTCATCTCTTCCTTAATGCTGGAGCCCACAACACTAAAGTTAAGATCAGGTGACATTTAATGTGTACCTGCTAGATTCTAGGCCCTTTACATATTCTATCTATTCAGTATGTTCATTCTCAAGGGAAGTAGTCTTCTGTTGGGCAGCCAGGGGGACTAAGCATTGGAAAGGCTTGTCTGGCCAAGGGCACAGCTAAAAAATGGCAGAGACAAGTTTTGAATTCAGGGCTATCTGGTGCCAAAGCCCATTTTTGGTACACTGTATCATCTGCTGGGAAAAAAGTAAGGTTAGAAGTGGAAGTAGGTTTATATGTACCTTCAGGAGCATCCTAGAGGACTATAGAATTGGATCCAACATATTTTTCATGGCTTTGTGTATAATTTTCAATTTGGGGTACTTCTATATATTCAAGAAAGATTGTATGTAAAGACAGGCAGAATTCCCAAAAGACCAAAAAAGAAAAAAAAAACCCACGGGTTTATTTGATAGAACCCGATCCTCTGCCCCTCCCCCCATATGGACACATATACTCAGTTAACCTGAGAATGGAAACAGTAATCAATCATAAAGCTTACCCACAGGACAAATTTCCTTTGTGAATATAAACATTAAATTCTCATGAAGGCCTCACATCAGATTAAGTTCAGTTTAACTTGACTCTGACACTGGTTGAGCATTGCCTGTGTACCTAGTAGATGTGGCAGGAAGGGTAACAGAATAAATTAGACACGATTTCTGCTCCAGAGATGTTCACAGGTGAATGGGGTTGGTGGTACAAAGTTACCTGTAGTACAGCATGGCCTGGTCAGAGTTGCAATGACAATTCAGATTGTTCTAGGAGCACATGTGAAGACACAGGTGGTTCCAACTGGAGAGATCTTAGAAGGTCCTTTCTGACCTAGACTATGAAGAATAGATGGGTAGAACACTCCAGGCAGACGACACCATTTGAGCAAAGGCACCCAAGGTGAGAAACTACAGAGTGGAGTGTGGACTTCCATCAGATGGGCAGTATGGGTCAGCATCCCTGTGCAGTGGCATTGGCATTATTTCATGCTGTTCAGTTTGGTTTGATGGAACTCCCCCTCCCCCTTAAATGCCTTTTATGTTTTGTTGGGGAGGTGTGTGGGAGCCATTCATTTCCAGCTGGGTCCAGCTGCAACTTAAGTGTCCTCTTTGACAAATTGAGAAATTAGATTACAACCGTGTCTCTCTCTCTGAAAGCTAGGGCACTAGTTTTAACATCAAACATTCCTCCCGTTGTGGGGCAGGACAGGAGGGAAATGGTGATTCAGGGCTGCTGTGTGTATTGATTAGAAAATTATTTGAATAAATAAGACTGTGTCATTCCAGTTGATTAATAAATATAGTTTCCCACTGCACCATGTGGTTTTTCTCTAAGGAGAACTTAGGATGGTGCCATCTGAGGCTGCTCTAGTAGAGAAATACAGCATATAATAAGTGGTCAAAATATTTTTATTGGAAGAATTAATGCATTTATGTGCTTTTCTATTTAGTCCCTATTTCAGAGCTCTTCTTCTTCTTCTTTTTTTTTTTAATGTAAAGGACTCTCAACTTTTTAAAGTTTGAGAATGCCTGGAGTTTTTAGTTACATGTTTATTATGAGCCTGTAACATATTTTACATGGGAGACCTGAGGTCAGGAGACCAGTGTGACTTATGGAACTTTGAGAGAGTTACATAGCCAGCCGTCCATGCCACTTCCTACATCTGTGAGACGATAGATTTGGACCAGCTGACTTCCAAGGGCCTCTTACACAGAACCCCTCAGAAATAAATCAAAGATCCTGGATCCTTGCACTACCCTTTGTCAATACTTGGGATGTAGTGGCTGTGCAAGTTCTTAAGTGGAAAGAGCCAAGTCAGAGCTATGAAGCTCTGTTGTGTCCTCAGCACAGGAGTTTCCCAGCCTACATTGACACCACAACTGGATGCCATATTTTGAGAGGAGCAACAGACTAGGATGGTAACAAAACTGGAAGTTGTTTTAAGTGGCTCAGGGAACTGTTGTGTTGCTCAGAGAAGACGCAGCAATGGTGGGGTTGAGGGCCGAGGCTAGACGTTAGACAGTTGGAAGGCTCCCGCACTCTAGGTATTGAATTTAACATGTGAAAGAGCCACATCATCTGGGCAAAAGTGAAATGAGGTGCCTCAGGGAGAGTAGCAAGGGCCTTGATGGAACCATTTAAGCTAACGTTATCCTCTGACCATCAGAAATCTGGTCCAGGGAAGAAATTGCCCTGTGTTTCCTGCTAGCCTAGGAGGCCTTTCCTTTTTCAACTATAAGACTCTATACTTAGCCATAACTAATTAATTGGGTTTTTTACAGCTTTTTGTTTTAAGGCTGCCCATGTCTCTCATGGAAATAATTTGATGCAATGTTGTGTGGTCAAGGTGTTGTCATACCTTTGCCCAGAGTCCACCATAGGGGACAGATGATCAGAACTTATTACTTTTATTCAGCAAAATTACAGTCGCTTCTTTTTCTCTCCCTTATCATGAAAATTAATGAAAGTTTAATGTGACAAAAAGCATGAAGGTTAAGTCACCTATGTTTTCACCACTTTTAAGAGTATTGACCATTGTATTATGTGGTACAGTGGTTAAGAACATAGGTTTGGTCTGATGGACCTGGTTTTGAATCTCTTATGCCACCACATACTAATTTTATGAACTTGGTCAAGGTCTTTTTTGTTTCCACAAGACATGGTCATTTCCTCATGTAGTGCCAGTCTCAGAGAATTGTTACGATGGTAGACAAGAAGTACATGTAAAATATTTATTACAGCAGCTGCAAGAATTCAAGTGCTCAGTAAATGTTAGCCACCTATAAGTTGAATTAGAAGATAATAAACCTATATATGTTCATGTCTTCCTTTTTGTGTGCGTGGGCAAAACTGGGATCCTGTTAAATCATGTTTTAAAACCATTTCCCCCATGTGGGAGGGGAGTAGTGGGAGTGGGTCAACTCACAACTAATGAGTACAGAGCGCACTATATGGGGGATGGGCACGTTTGTAGCTCTGGTTTGGGCAAGGCAAAGAAAGGCATTATATGTAATCAAACTGTACCCTCATAATATTCTGAAGTTAAAAAAAAAATCCCCTTACCATGATATTAAGCATTTCTCCATGTTGTCTCCTAAATCATCTTTTTTGTAACAGCTTTATTGATGTTTAATTCACATACCATATTTCATCCATTTATAGTATACAATTCAGTGGTTTTTAGATGCAGTCAATTATAGTAACATCTTTATCATGAGAAAAGAAGACTTATACCCATCAGCAGTCACTCCCCGTTTTCCTCGAAATCCTCCATATCCCCTACTAATCTGCTTTCTGTTTCTGTGGATTTGTTTATTCTGGACATTTCCAAACCATACTTTTTAATGGCTATGCAGTATTCTGTTATGTGGGTGTTCCTTTATTTAGCTTCCATTCCACTACTGTTGGATATTTAAGTTATATTTTCATTATTATAGGTGATGTTCTTATTAAGCCTCTTTAACCCTTACAGTAGAGTCACCTGGGACTCATAAATTTACAATTAAGTAACATGAGGTCTTCAACTGTGATCCTACATGCCTGTGCTGTGAGATGTTCGTGAAGAGCCTCAGGCTCCTGGAGCTGCTAACATACCACACTGAGGTCCATAACACAAGAGCCCAAGTCCTGGTAACACCCAGCACTGAGGTCCAGCCATAGCTGTTCAGGGAATTAGTAGCAGCAGTTCACTTGGCAACTTTGATGCAGCATTTGGGGGGAAGGAGGAGGGTGAGTGATTTATGTGAGCAAAGCTGTTGGGAGCCTGGGCCATAGCATCACCAGCTCTTCAAATAGTGCCACAGTCTCAAGCCCAAGGACATGTTCTAGTACAGGAAGAATTACTCATTAATCTCAGAAAGGTAGAGCCCCCCACCAGCAACACCATCTTTGTAAACCGAAATTCCTTTGCTGTCAGCTTCTGGTCATCCTGCCAAGTCTGTGAAAGCTCCTTTAGCTACTCCATTGCCGCATCCTGGGGACGTTCATCCTGTTCTTCCCATCTGAATCAGGCTGCTTTTTTGCAGACTGACCTGGGGAGGGGAAGGAATAGCCACAGTAAGTCTGATGTGCCAGAGTCTGAAGGGCTTAAGTTAAGATGACTTGGAGAAAAAGGGGATCCTGAAGAAATAGGCCACTCAGCATCTCTGGATCTCTTCTGTGGGGTCATTTTCAATTCCCAGGGCTGGGCAACATCCTGTGGAGAAAAGCATTAAGTTCATGCTTTGCTTTTAAATGTTGGGATTATCATAGAAAAATCTATTTCTTCTGGTCATTTGCTGTATGGCTATCTTAATAAGTTCAAGTGTAGAACGTTTGCATTTATTTGTTCTGGTTTTTCTTTGCTGGTCTCCAGATGGACACACTGTTAATTCACTTTGATTAGCATGGAATAGTCTGTTTCAGGCCTCTTTCAGGGGAGATGAGAATGAAAGTTGTTGCAGCAGAAGCACAGCAATGTTGCACTGACTACCATTCAAACACTTTACTCTGTTCATGGTGTGTATTGAAACCAGTATTTTATTTGGAGGAGAAAATTGCTTGAGGCATTTCAGCTTCTTTGTTCTTAAATTGGGGATCCTGTTGGAGCAGTGACTGTTTCATAAAATAAGTGGAGGGAAATAGAAAAGTATGGACCTTGCAGGCAGTTGAATTCTGAGGCTTTGCAAGTAGGCGCTTGAGTACTATAATCATGATAGTGGACCTGTGAAAGGAAACTCCTGTTCTTTCATACATTAGCTTATTGCGGATTTTCTCATTCATCAGTCCCCAGTTGTGAAGGATATGCTCTGGGAGGTCAGCAGTGAGGCACTGCATCAATGTCACATGCCACCTTCTCCTTAAAGTCCCCTGATTTCCAACAGCACTCTGCTACTTAAAAATGTAGATGGTGGTTAAGGACACAGTCTGTGGAATCAAAAAAACATAGTTTCCTAACCCAGCTCTGCCATGACAAGTTACTTAAATTCTGTCCATTTCCTCATTTGTGAATTGGGGATAATGGTAGTACTTTACTTGAAGGGTTATTGTAAAGATGGAATGAGAAAATTCCATGCAAGGTGCACAACTTACCACAGTTTCTGGCATATTTAGTGCTCCATAAAGGCTGTGGTTACCATTATTAATCATATGATTTGGAGTCTCTTAACTCTCTGAGCCTCAGTTCTGTCATCTACAATATGAGGACAAATATATCTATCTTAATAGCAGTTTTATAAAGAGTGGGAGAGAGTTTTGGAAAAACATTGGCCTAGCACTAACATATTGAACTTTTGGCATATCAGTATGTGGTAATTAATATAGTTACAACACGTCATTCTGCTATAGCTAGTCGTTTATGTATTTGTTAGTCCCCGTCACTAAACTGTAGGCAGAGGCTATGCTTTCATCTTTGTATACCCCAGATTGTCTTGCTCACACAATTGCTGATCAACAAATGGTCATTCAGACAGGTGTGTTTAAAATTATAGAGCATGTAGTTTGAGATCAGGTATTTCTTACATTATTTATAGGGTGAGCAAAATATGATAAATGGTGCAGATGTCTTTTTTTTTTTTTTTTTTTTTTTTAGCAAGGATGCTTGTTTGGTTACCCAGATTCACAGGAGGTAAGCATGGTGCAGCATAGGCCTTTTCTCACTGTGCATTATTTGAAGTTGACCTCAGTGCTAGAAATCTATATTACCTGAGCAAATATTTAGCATTCTGTTTGCCTTTGGATAGTTTGAAAGGAAACAACTCTCTGATTTGTCCATTTCTCCTCCCAGTTTAAAAAAAAAAATTGGTCCCAAGAAACAGCTAGATGTAAACTCGTCTGAATTTTCAGAAAAGGAAGGGTTGAAAACACACACATTAATTGCTACTGCTGCTCTTCTATCTCTTCTCCTCTGCCCCTCTCCTAACATGTCAGCAAAATTCTGGTCTCTAAGTTTATGAGAATGTTTAAGATAGGGTAAGATATACCCCACCTCTCTGGAGGGGGCCTGTAAACAGGGCTGCAAGTGAGCAGCTAGGGCTCTGGCTTTTGGAGGTTCATGTTCTCAGTTGCCTTTGCTTGGCTTTTGCAGAGCTGGAGGTTACAGGGCAGACTGGAGCCTCTCCTGCATCTTGCACAAGATGCTCATGTTCTGTGCTGCTAGCTGAGGAAACAAGGGTGTGCTTTTGTTTTTCAGAAAGAATGCTGTGAAAAATGAGTCAGTGGTTAAAATGTGGGCCCATACGAATGTTCATTACAAGAATCTTAAGCATCTGGATAAAATAGATGAAGTTGTAAGTTACCCTGAAATTTCGTAGCCCCCTATTCATGTATCCATAGAATCAGAGCCTTATAGTTTCATTGATTTTATGAATTATGCTTCCTAAATTGATGTAGAGTTAAATTGGGATATAATTAATTCTCCTTGAACACATGTGAGTCATCCAGTGCATGTACAGTCATCAGCTTTTGGTTATATGATGTCCTTGCTCCCTCCAGGAGCTCCCCGAAGTCAGTTCACCTCTCTGTGTTTTAAGTTTCTCTTCCGTAGAACAAAGACGTCAGACTTAGATCATTTTTAAAACCTTTTAACTATAGCTTTTTAAAAATTACTTTTCTGTGGGTGGAGCCACTTCTCCAATTGGTAATGAGATTTCAACCTTTTAATCCCTACCTGCTTCCAAGACAGCCTCTGGTACTTTAGGCCACTCTCCCAGACCTACTGTTTTCTAACCCCTGATGCTTACCTTCTCATTCCATTTTGGAAAAAGATAAGTGAGCCTTACATTTCTGGAAGCTCAGAAAAGGTTAACAGCCGGCCAAATGAGTAATGATCTTTTTGTAGGACCAGGGAGGGCCCTGCCAAAACTGCTCCAATCTTCCTGATGTTAGAAGCTCCCAGGCCCTTTACAGAAAGTTGACTTCTGCTGACTTGATGATTGACTCAGAGGGTTTGGTTAGTTGGCATCTGATAGCTGTCAGGGCAGGAGAGGGATGGCCTAACATGTTTTGAGCCCTCAGAGGAATAGGGCAATAACTGGGGGAGTGGCATTGTAAGGAAGTCCTGGGCAGCCCTAGGGCCCTGTGGCAAGAAAGGAGAAGCTCTCCTGCATCCGCCTGTCTGTGTTTCTGGGTATTTAATATTTATCCAAAGGAGCTGTTTTTTTGCCAGGTACTGTAGTAGGCAGTTGGATATAAAGATGCACCCAAGGACCTCATAGGATGGAGGGGAGATGTTTATCAAACATCTGCTGAGTGCCAGCATTGTGTTAGGTGCTTTACATACATATGTATGCCTAATTTTAATACACTATGATGAATGTTTTACAAGAGGTATCTGCAGAGGGCTGTGGAACCATAGAGGAGTGAGCACAGCATTCTGGCTGGAGATAGGGAATAGAGGGCAGTGGAAGGGGTTGAAGTGGCTTTTCACAGAGACAGGGATCTCAGCTCTGCTGCAGATGGTATCAGAATGATGTTCACTTTCTTATCCAGCAGTACAGGGGACTAGCAAGTAGAAATCTTTGCCTTGAAATGACTTCTATTTGATAGAGCCGGGTCAATTTAATTATTCTGCCTTTCCCCACGTCTGTTAATGTTAGCTATAGCTTTTAAAGGCTTATTTGTTGTTTTAAGAAAAGGACATAAAGTATGTTTTCTCTTGTTTATCTACACTAGTGTTTAAAAATATTGAGTTTCTGCCCCTCTTTCTCAGTTCACATCCCTGAATAAATGGGTCCAGACTATAATGTTCATGCTTGAATAGAATGGCAGAGCAGTCCATTTGCTTCATTGTTGGAAAACTTTTTGGGAAGCTTGTCCTCCAAGCACATGTTAATGAGCTAGGACATAGTCTACCATACCGTCAAGAGGAGTAGTTGCTTTTAGTGTTTAGAAACACTAGTCTTATTCCATTTTTGTGCAGTGGTTGTTATTAGTGACTGAGACACTGTCTTCACTGCAGCAGATGCATTGATAATTTCATTGCATTGCCCATTCTGGTCTTTTTCTCATCCAGTTTGGTTCTACAAATGCCTACTGTTTGACAAAGCCTGTGTGGAACTGGTCCTATGGATGTTTTGTTAGAAAGCCCAACACGTGAACTGCCTTCTGCCATCTCCTTGAAGCTTTCTCAGATTCCCTGGCCTGGACATGGTCGTTAGCTACTTCTCTACAATGCAGGTCTTTGTATCTCTCTCTTTGCCTATATCACATTTTGCCCTTTGTTATTTATATCTGCAGCCTGTCTCTCCTACCAGTCACTTAGGCAAGAACTGTATATTCTATACATTTGTCGTAATCCCTAGCATGAGGATTTACCATAATAAGCACTCAATAAATATTTGTTGAGTTGGACTGAATTCAGAGAACATTCTTTATTTTGAGCTGAGTCTTCATCTTTAAAAATACAAAAGAAATTGTTTTTAGAAAGGTCAATAATATTTTCTTTCCCCTCTCTGATTCCTAGCCCCCAGTTCTAAATTTAGTTAGTTATTTAAGGTATATGTCCCATCTGCATCCTGAAGAATATGGTAGCCAAAGGTTAAAATACAAGGAAAATGAGGCAATTTGGGATAAGATCCGTGTAATACCTCAGTGGCAGGTAGCAAGGACTGAAGGCACCTGAATTCAGCTATTGCATTCACTCCATAATTTATTTGCATCTAAGACAAAGAAGGAATCATGATTAGTTACAGCATTTTTCCTTTCCTTCCTTTCTCCCTTCCTCCCCTTCCCCCCTTTCCCTTCTTTTCTTTCCTTCTTTTGTTCCTTTTCCTTTTCTTTTCACCACAGATGGCATAAAATTCATTTGCAGAAAGAGACTTCTTGGTGCTAAACCTGAGTGTGAATTTTAATCTCTCAGGTCCTTATGCAGTTTGTTACTGTGCATACCTACATAGTCTTCCTTTGTAAGTTGTTTTATTGACTTTTTTGTTTTTTTTTTGCTTTTGTGTGTTTTAATTACTACATCTCATTTTCTCCCCAGCTGATTTTTCTCAACAAGAAACTCTTGAGATGAAGAACTGTTTTAGCAATAGCATCCTCAATGCAATATTTATGATTTGCTCTCCCAGCTCAGAACTTTTGAATGCGTATTTTCTAAGCAAATTTAATTTGATAAAGAAAACAGGTGAATTAGATTCAGATTTAGTATCTATCTTTTAAAGACCAATTACTATGAGCCAGGTATGGTGCTGGCCACTTCCACATACCTTATTTCATGGTATCATAGAAAATTATAACAGTGAGAAGATTATGTGATTATTAACAACCTTGCATTTTATACTAGAGAATGAATGCTCTGGGGTTTATGTGATCGTGGAACAAGATAACTGATGTTATAAGACAAACCTGGAGTATCTGCCTGGCACATTAATTTTATTCAAAGATTTGGAGTTGGAGGGAGTGGATGAGCTTAGCTGATTTAAATGAGTAATCATTTTCTATTTAAACAGTGATGGAAATGACTCAATATGCCAGGGACTAAACTTACTATGTCTTAGAATCACAAAATTTCAAAATTGAAAGGGTCCTTATGTGTTCTGTGCCATCATTCTTGCTTTATATGTATATGAGATGAGATACAGGGTTTCTTCATACCTCGAGTTTTTTCTATTTGAAGTTAGACAAGTGGCTAGTCTGTTGTTCACCTATTTTATTGTTCGTGATGCCTTTAACTGAAGACTGGGCATATTGCTCACTCCAGTGAAGTGAAGTAGGGCAATAGTGTTGATGTCTACTGATATGATCAGTGGTTTGTGGTAGATAATTTTATTCTTTTCTGTTGATAAATTCTGCTTTCAGAGTAGTCTACTAGAAACTATGAGAAAGTGAATTTTCTCCACTTTTTTATCATGTGACACTAGAAAGAAAAGGTACGTTTCCCTGGTACATGGAAAGCTAGGTCTAGGTTGGTCATATTTTTCTTTTTAACTCTTCCTGCCCCATACAGCCCCCTAGTCTTCTCAGTGTTTAATTCTTGGTGTCAGAGCTTATTCTCTTTATATATCTCTCATGATCACAGATCCTAGAGGCATATGACATATGCTCATTGATATTCCATTTTGGCAGTGAAATCAGACTTGATAGGCATGGTAAATTTGGTTTTGCATTAAAATATAGTGACTGCTTTCTGATTATGAATGTAATGTCTCATTATAAAAATACAGAAAAATATTAAGAAAATTATGTAAGAATTTTAAGAATTCTAATAGTATTAACTAGACAGCAATATATTTATTTTTCTATGTATTATGTAGTGATAGTTGAAATTTATATAGAACATGTAAATAATTATATGAAGTAGTTACTGTAGACACATGTTATAGATACAGCTGGATAGCTATATGTTCTGCTGTTTTCACTTACACGGGGTTTTTGTCCTCATATCATTAAAAACGTTTACCCAGTTTTCATGGCTGCCTAAAGTAGATGTATCTATTGTGTGCATATACCTGCCTACTTCTTCATACTCCTATTGTTGATGTTGGTTTTTCCATTCCTTTACTATTGCAATACACTTGCTCTGCTCATCTTTCTGATGACTCCTAAGAAGGGATCTCAGAAGTGGAGGTGCTGGGTCTGAGGCTTTTGACATGTTACCAAAGGCTTCCCAGAAATGTTACATCAATTAATGCTCCTACGAATGGGTATAGTATATCTCACCTTCATGGGCAAGGTAGGTCTGACTCCCTGTTCATAGGGTTTATAAATATTTGCCCTATTCTGGACCACTCAGTGTTCCCATATCCCTGCAAGAAGGGCACCCGCCGCACCACCTCATTCAGGACCTGGAGCAAGTCCTCACCACCATTCGTACAGGCTTCTCCCTCCCCATTTGCTTTTTAGTCTTTATTCACAAATTCACAATCTGTCAGAAAGGTGCCAGTGGTTTTTCTCAACATACTTTTCTTCCTTTTTTATTTTATTTTTTTAAAGAACAGAAATGACTCTCTTAAAATTAGCAGCATCTGGGGGCTGCTTCTGGCTACATGATCCAACGCAGCAGTAACTTAAAAGAGGGTGCCATTCTATTTCTGGCTGCATAAAGCTTCCTTGCCATCTTAGTGTTCTTCACCAAGGTGCTCAGCTCCCTTGCAATTTCTTCTCCAAGTAACCACAGTGGTTGCTACAGAGGAAGTGAAAATTGTAAAAACAATTCAGAAGACTGACAGTGTTGCTGATTGTAGGAATGACTGCTCTTAAGTTCTAATAAATTGTTTCAATTTTCTTTTCTTGTAATTTCCATTCAGATAAAGCAGAGGCTCTAGCTTTTAATTCTACTTCAAGTTGGTTTTTTCCCTTCCCCACCTCTCCTGAAGCAGGCCAGTGTTGTAGTGGCAAGACCAGTGAACTCTGTCAGCCTCACTGCCTTATCTTGCTTATCTTTTTTTCCATTGACCATTCTATTTGATATTTCCATTGACAGCGCCTTATTTCTGAGATGGGGAAAAAGTTTTCTTCAAGTGTCTCATCCTTACTTGAAGTTAGAGGAACATGGGACTGAATCCTAACTCTATCTTATATCAGTTTTAAGGCCACGGGAAAGGGGCCTAACTTTCACTTTCCATGTCTGTAAAAGGAAGTGGTAATACCCCCTCGCTGGGCTGTTGGGAAGACTAACTGGGATGGCATGTCGAAATTCCACCTAACAGGCAGAGTGAACAGGGAACGTTAATTCACTACGTCAGTTTCCCTTAGCTAGGTTATTTCACCTGCCGACTCACTGTGTTGCTATGAGAATGAAAGGAGATGTTCATGGAAATGCCTGGTATAGTGCCAGGCATGTAGTGGTGCTTGGAAAATAGCAGTTCTTGTGTCCACCTCTAACCCCACAGCACAGCTAATGCTCCTCATCAGAAAAACACCATCTCATGGATGGTCCATGGATTCCGTCAAACGATTAAGTGCTTTTCCTTTTTGTCTTGTCATAGAAACTATCAGTGGGTACTTTCTGTAACCCATTTGCAAAGAGTTTCCTGTTCCTTATTTTAGCTGTTTCTGTAATAGTGCCCCAACCATTTCTTCACCAGCCCTTCCTCAGCTCTCCCTCAGCTCTCCCCTCTGCTCTTTCGTTGCCAGCTATTACAGGGTCTTTCTTGCTACTGTGTCAGCATGCAGCACATTAGTTCTTTGAGGAATGGGCCTCTGATACCTTGTTCATCTCATTAGCCATGGTGTCACCTAGATTAGCAGTTGTTAGTGGTGGACTGCCCCTGCCTTACCCAGTTTAACTCTGATCCATGACAGCACATGATCATTATTTTCCGTAATCTCTTTTGGTGTTATGTGCCAAGGGAGTGAGTGCCATTCTGTGGAGTAGTCACAGACATTTTTTGGTTTTGTTTCTTCTTTTTGTAAATCCTAGAATGATTTCCCCATGCCACCAGCATGATTTGTGGCTGCCCAGCGCTTTCCTTGTAAAACTCTCTACTCTCCCTGCCCAGCTGATATGTAATTACTAATTCTTTCCATCGGTGTAGTGTTTTATGATTTAGAGAGGTTTTTAACACATTTTCTCCACTGATTCTCATGGTAAAACTGTGATGGAAGCACATTACTCATCTTTATTTACAGATCAGTAACCTAGACTCAGAGAGCTCACCCAGCTAAGTTGTGGAAGACCTGGGGTTGGAACCCAGGTTATTTGGTTTCTTTCTAAAATTTAGAAGTTCAGAGTAAGCAAATGAATGCTAATTCTAAGCCTGAATAAGATCTAGTTAAAGTGCTTAATCTGCTGTGGCTGAAATATTTGTCTGCATATCTAACCACATCTAAACCAGTCTTCTATTACTTAATGTTGAGTATCATCTGTGGCTTAGCTCCCTTTCGTTTGCATCAGTTAGAGCATCTTAACTCGATAAGGATTCCATCCTGGCCCGATTAAGCACGTTTATGCAGGTCCCTACTTCACAGGTACCATTGGGGAGCACAGTATGCTGTAGTGCAGAAAGCTTGCCCAGGCATTGGTACTCAACACGCCTGGCCATCTGTGGTTCCTGGAGTATTAGCTCTGTTACCCTGTGTTCACCACTTAATGTTTCTGAGCTTCTGCCTCCCCATTGTACAATTGGGATAAAAACAAGTAGTTTTTGGACCTCTGCAAAGTGCCATTCCCTCTGATCTATAAAATGGGCATAATGATACACTTTGTAATGTTGTAAAGATTAAATAAACTACAAGAGAATCTATCTCCGCACCATGCTTAGCAATATAGCTGGTGCTTAGCAAATGTTCTGCTCTTTCCTTCCTCCTTCTCTTCATCTCTTCAAAATGTTTTAATTGCTTTGTAAAAAGTGGTATGGGGGTTAAAAAACTAAAGTCAAAGATGTCACAATCTGAAAGTCTTTGTCTAGTTGGTAGAATTAATCTGTGGGGTGAGTAGGGGGCGGTAGCAAGCTTACCTTTTTGACCCAAAGTGAGGGCCTTGCGAATGACTTTTTTCTTAAAAATGGCCTTTTCTGACCAAATTGAGGGTGACTCATTCTAGCCTTTCATTGATAATGCTCATTTACATGCAGTACTTTTATTTTCAAACTGACTTCCTGTCACACTGGGTTTGTTCGTGGGCTGCCTGCCAACCTAGGGGTGGAGTGCAACAAAGTGTGTAAGGGAAGCCACAGTCTGCAGGGCTGTACTGAAGTGGTATGGGATGTTGTAACTAGCAAGGTGGCACTAACTGCAGACAGGCTAGTTCTTCACACTAGAGGATTCATTTCCTTTTCTCTCTGCAAAGACTGTTAAAATGTCAGAACTGATAGTGTTAAGTCATGAGTTTTTTAGTTCACTCAGAATGTAGACTGTTTAAGATAAAAATTTATAAGCTTTGAATATTCTAGGGCTGATGGTTCTAGGCAGTGAAGTTTAATTTAATTTTTATTTTTATTTTCTTTAGCTGAAACCTCTGATTTTCTGTAAGGACATTGATTACGTGTTCTGCCACCAAAAGGAGTTTCCCATTTTCAAATTGCAGCCCCCTAGTTGGGCAGTATAACTGTAATTTGAGAATACCACAAGGCTAGTCTGTTACTCTGTAGATAACCCTACTGTAAATTTGCATGAAGGCATTACTTTAAAACAGTTTTCATTTCTGATCCATTATTGCAAAGCAAAATAACAATTTCCTTTCTAAGGCAAGAGATTTGGAAGGAGGACTCAATTTATATGTGATCTCCTTGAGAGTGAGGACAACAAAGATGAGGAAAGAAAGCTGACTTTTAAAAGTTTTTATTACTTTATTTTGTTGAAGACAGAGGATATATTTTATTTTAGGGACCCATCAAAATTGTTTAAAAATTATATACAGGCCATAGGGACTTGCGCTCACCAAGCTGCTGTTAAACTCTTCACTCAGTCAGTCCTTAAGACCACCTGCCTCCGCCTTCCATTTGTTCCAAAACACCAAACTAGGAGAAGATAAGCATTTGGTTATGTGAAAATGTACTTATGGTTCTTCTATGAAAGCCTATTTAAAAACTCTTAGGGGAAAAGGATTAAAAACCCAGCAGCTCACTTGTGTTCTTTCATGAGCAGGTATGTGCATGCTACTCTGTCTCCTTGCTGTCGTTTGCCAAGCTATTTTTTCTTTTATTTTTTTAGCTTAATTAGCTGTCACTCTATTGTGATTGGATCAACTGTAGATGAGTGAATACTTACTGGTGTTCATTTGATGTTTTTCTCAGGTGCTCACTCCCTGATCTTGTTTGGTTGAGAATAACAGGCAAGACCAAATCCAGAACTCTAGGATATAACTAAATGGCAAAATAACTAAGCAACTATTTTTAGGGGGAATAAATTTCTAGGCTAGGGAATAAATTTCTATTGCTAGGCTTTCTTTCAATGGTGGTTGAGCACAGGCTTTAGAATCAGAAAGATTGGTTCAAATCCCCACATTGAAACATAATTGTGTTACCTGGTTTAATTTCCCTTAGCCTTCTTTTCCTTATCTATAAACAGAAATAATAGTAGTACCCATTTGTAATGTTTGGTTCAATGAGATGATGCCTTATGTATGTCTTAGGAAACATCCCTAATGCAGAGGACGTTCACTATTATAGGGAGAGAGGGCTCCCTAGGAGTTGGTACAGATTGTAGAAACTAGAATTCCAAATGTTTTCTTTTCCCTCTTCCTTTTAATGATGTCCTGTTTTGTTTTGTTCTAAGTGCATTGTACATTAAGTTTAGTTCTGGTCTGAGTAGTGTTCAAGATCCCTTTTAGTGGTGGCCAGTCAGCTCTGTTAGGGACATTACTTCTTTCTTCACTGTGGCTTGTGTTCATTTAGAATTTATTGAGGTGAATAAGCAAGAATGTGCTTGCACATATGCGTTCCAGGCTGAATTTGGATTTCTTTATTAAGTTTGGAGTACATTAATAGCAAATAAATGGGTCATATTTAAATTACCATTGTCTTAAAAATTTGCTGTTGTTAGAGTTGTTTTTGTTTACTTGAAAGTAGATTTTTGATCTAGCTTGGCATATGATCACTTGACCTAAAATTTTTGCTTTCTATAATTATAATAACCTATACTATGTATTTTGCCCATTTTAAATAGTGGTTTAACAAGCGAAAAAAATGCATATGCACTGAAAAAAAACTAGGAAGAAATAGAACACAGTGCCAGTAGAGATTCTCTCTGGGCAATAGAATTGGCTGTTGTTATTGTAGACTGAAGTTTCATCCATATCAATGCCATTTCTGAGTTTTACAAAGTATAGCCATTGGGGAAAACGCGAAAATAGAGCAAAATATAGGGGAGAGAATTTAAAAATGGCCCATGACTTCACCACTCATATCACCACAACTAGCATTTTGTATTGCACTTGCCTCTTGTAGTCAAAACAGCCAATATGCTTTGTTTCCCAGGCCTACAGCTCATTCCCTTTGCACACGTTTCTGACAGCCTGCCCTATAGAGTATTTTCACAGAATGACTGTCGTCCACAGCATAGGAGCTCTTGCTGAGCCTAACAAGTAAGCCTCCTTCACAATCGACCTAAACAGGAACTTCATTAAGGAAACCGTGTCCCTATATAGATAATGGCCCAGTTTGGTTGTTAGCCCCAAACTCGGGCAGCATGGTCTCTAGTAACGTGTACTTTATGCATTATGTCGTAATCATGTGAAGCTTGTTTATTCGTAGTAAAGCTCAAATGTATAGGAAAATGGGATGGTTTCTTCATTGAGCCCATTAAGAAAATCTTGTGTCGACTATGGGCAGAATTTAAGCAGATTATTTCCTTTGATGGGCACGAAGCAGTCCTGTTTAATATGCCTGTTCAAGAAAGTTTTCAGACTTTTCTTCTGTTTTAAACTAGAGAATATGTGATTTGGTGATGGACTCTATAAATAGCATGACCCATTTTTAACAAGATTGCTGATACGTTTTTCAGCAGGACTTTGTGGTTTAGCTAATGAAATCTTTTCAGAGGTGATCCTCTGAGCCTTCTGTCTAGTTAATATCACTACTGATGCTTTTATGACTTAATTGCCTTTGTGGTTTAATTCACTTCATGACACATCCATCATCATAAAGTTTACACTGTTCACCCCTATCTGTTCTAGTATTTGCTTGATGACTTCTGGGGCAAGAGAGATTGATAGGTGGTTTTATGCTATTAAAAATAAGTGGTATGAGGTAATCTATCTGTTTAATTAAAACAGTGCTTTTAATTTTAATTAGTGCATTGAAGCTACTTCCTTCTGATGATTTTCTGTTCCATAGTATTATCTGAGCCCATAGCAATAGCTATTTCTATCATTTGTAGAGAATTGTAGTTTATAAAGTCATTCCAGATTTACCCTACCATTTAATCACCCCAGTTCTATGTCCTCTTCCACCCTTCCCTCCAAAAACCCTACAGTGGTAGATATTATTATCCTCATTTTGCAGGTGAGGAAGCTGAGGCAAAGAAATCATAGGAGATTTCTTTGCTGGGTCAGTATGGCTAGTATGTGGTAGAACTTGGACTTTCAGCTATAGAAACTTGACAGTTGGGATATTACAATTTAGAAAAGAGCTTCTGTTTTATTGTTGTCTGTTACTGGGATTGCCTTAGTATTCCTATCATAAAAATATATCTAAAGGGCTCATGCTGAGCTCTGGATTTTGAGAGATTTTCAGCTAAACCTTGAAAGTCGGCTTGGTCACATCTTTAATTTTGTAGACATGGTCAAGAGTTCATGTTGGCAGTATAGTTTTTGTTTTGTTTTTTGAAAAGACAGGGTCTTGGCTCTGACAGCCAGGCTGGAGTACAATGGTGTAATCATAGCTCACTGCAGCCTCAAAGCTCTGGGCTGAAGCAATCCTCCTGCCTCAGCCTCTGGAGTAGCTGGGACTATAGGCACAAAAATCAGGTTTTAGAGGATCCAAAATCCGTTCTTCCTTGCTTCCTTTAGAGCCAATCTATATTTGCATTGGGTTTTTTCATTTTTCCCCCAGCCGTGAAATATCAGGGAATTTAAAATGCATCTCAATGTCAGAACCGTCTTTCTGGTGGTGCTGCTGTCCTCCTAGAGCTCTTTGGTGGCTCCCCAGTGCTTGTATGGTGAGACCCACATTCCTTGGCACAGCCCATAAGGCTGTCCTGACTAAGCCCCTGCCCATGCCTCACTGATTATCTTGCCTTATCTCTGCAGCAGTTGGATATTGTGCTTTATCTTGTGATATGCCCCTTCATGTCAGCCCAACTATCTACTTGTTCACCTAATTGATTCTACTCACTGTTGAGGACTCAGTCTAAGTGTTATAGCACCCGAAGTCTTCTCTCATTCCTTGCTACTCATCACCTCTCTGTCAGATCAGGCTGGGTTAGTACTTCAGTTATTTTATAAGGACTTACTACCTCTGTCTTAGTACTTATTCATTCTACTGAAATGGTTTTCTCACCTCTTTGTCTACCATTCCACTCCCGAAGACTGAATTTCTAAAAAAATAGGGACTGTACCCCAAAGCAAGCACCATGTTTTTTTAAATAGGCTTTCTAGAGATTATCAAAGCAGTAATCTCATTATCTGTCACACTAACTGCTTAATGCATAGTAGGTGCTTCAGGACATGTTTGCTGAAAAAATGAAGTACTGAAAATCTAAGGCTACCCAAGTCAACACTCACCTCTTCGTTATCTGCATGTAAGTTACCAATGGTGTGGGTTATCTGTGGCACATTTAAAATACCAACTGGCTCCCTTTCCTTTGACTCCTGTGATGGTTGTAGACTCTTTGCCTTTATTCTACACCCATTCCTTATTAGTTGATATGTACTGAGGGAATTGAAATTATGTTTTATGTCTGTCAAAAATAAACATATTGAAAAAATGAAATCTATTGCTGAAAAGACTACAAAACTGCCTTCTGGATTATCCATGTTTGAGATTCCTTTTCTCCCTTTCTTCCCTGATGCTGATGTTAATAGACTTGACTATCTACTGTTGTTTTATCAAAAATCTTAAACTTACTGAATTTCTGTTTAACATTCCACAGTTATTTTAAAAAGAACATGTGTGTCTTATTCCAAAGGGCTGAATTATTTTTATATACAGAATCATAAACACATGACTTTTAGTCTGTTTGATTTAAATTTTATTTATGGGGTAGTTCTGTCCTTTGTGTCTGCCTGTATTCAGATTTCTCTTTTGATCATAACATGGGGTTGGGTTATTTTTGAGTTTTTGAGTTTGGAATTGAGAATCTTATTTTTATAATCCAATAGGAGAATACATTCTGGTATCTTATATTTTGAATTGGACAATTGTGAAAATCTTAGCTTGTGGAATATCTTTTAAGTTTAGAGTAGAATTTTGAAGCCATGACTTATAAAACTTACTAAGATGAATAGTTACATGTATTTAAAATGTTTCTATAATAATTGAAGGCACTTATGATAACATTATAAATTAAAGGATATATTGCTAGGAGCAAATTGAGCTGTGGGTTTTAAAATGTGAACATTTCCTGAATTAATTCTGTGTCAGGAAATGGAGACAACTTTTGAGGGAGGAAACTGCTGAAGCTGTGCAAATGTTATTTGTCTCGAATGTATTTTAATACTAAAGTTAAAAAAATCCCATTTTATGTGTTAGGGAAGGCAGCTTACCATGGTAGAAGGAGTAAGAAATTTGGAGCCAGGAATACCTGGTTTCAAGTTCCAGCATTACCGCTTACTCCTTTGTGTCTTTGAGTTAGGATTTTGATTTTCCTGAGCCTTTTGGTTTCCTCATTGGCAGAGGAGAGCGTGAGAATTGGGAGATGAAGGTACATAGTCCTGTTCCTTCAACCTTACAAAGGTGTTAGAAAATCACATGAGAGGTGGAAGGGAAATATTTAAATTGTCAAGCACAAGACAGATGTGTATGTCTTTCCCATGGAGAGAAGGTTACCCATTAGGTGTTAGAAAAAAAAAAGAGAAAAAGTAGAGGCAGGTAACAGTTAACCTTTTGTCAGTTTGCTCAGGACTGTGAGATCCTTTCGAACCACTACAGGAGCAGACATCCTGGTCTACTTAGTGTGGCTTAGACCTAAATCTGTGGGCCTATTGCCATAGCTTTTACATACTATCCAATGGCTCCCTTATTTTTTGCCACAGGATCAAATAAAAATTTGTGATCTTTAGTTAAATATTATTTCCTGGATGCTCACTATATTATTAATTTATTCAAGAAATACTGAGTTGAGCATTTAATATTTTATAGTAATTGTTCTAGGTGCTGGAGACTGCAGCAGTGGCAAAAGTAGACGAATTCCCCTTTTTTAGAGGGTACATTTTAGAGGGAGACATACAAAGCAAACAAGTGTAAAGATAAGTTTAGGTAATGGCAGCTTCTATGAAGAAAACAAATAGGGTGACTTGGTAGAGTAGAGACAGGGAGGGCTTGGTTAGGATTGCCCAGAGATACCTCTTTGAGGAGATTGCATTTGAGCTGCATCCTGAGATGTGAGAAGGGGATGGAATGAGAAGAGTAGGCCAGGCATAAGCCCTCCAGACTGAGAGAGCAGCTAGTGCAGACACTCTAAGCTGGGTGTAGTGAACTACATGCTTCTAGTTTCATTTGGCTCTGTGGTCTCTGGCCTGAAAGACTTAAATTTTTAATTGGAGGAAAAAAGCACCATAGAGATAAAATGGAGAGATGGGGACTATAAATAAATGTTAAGTTACATGGCTGGTGCATTGTGAGTGATAAAGGATTTATGTCATTGGAATTGACTTCAAGTATATTCTAAATATATGAATGAAATAGCTTCTCAGCTTCTTTCATCCTTATATCTGCTAATTTAATCTTGTGCATAGAATTGGGTTGTTTCCCCTGTGCCCTAAGGTTATTAACCTCTATTCCTTGGTCTCTCTAGTAAAACGTTTAAGAGAAGATGAAGGACCACCTCTGCTCAGACCTTTGACCAGTTGATCATGTGGATCCTTGGGGGCTTTGTGTGAAGGTCAATGGATGAGATTTTCTCTTTATGTCTGAATTGATTTTGTGGCTCAAAAAACAAAATATTTATCAAAGGCTAAAGGGTTTGTCACTGTGGGGGGAGAGGCATTAAAAAACAAGCTATTATCTAAGGGACTGGTGGAAGGGAGTCACTTAGGCATTTACAGTGACTTGTATAAATCAACAAGTCTTTGAGTGAATGACTTGATAAATAATAATACTTAAAGTGAAAGCTAACACCTGCTAAATGCATCCTCTTTGCTGGATTGCCTGTACTGTCAGCCTTGCTATACCTAATTCTCTAGGAAAATCTTCCCAAGAAACTCATAAGGTTGATAATATTATCACCATTCTTTATTTTTTTTTTAAGCGTGAAATGAAGTTTATTGAAGGACAAGATAGATTTACAGAGCAAGAAACAGGTTTACAGAGTGAGAGCAAGACACGTTCGCCACAGAATGGCGAAAGGGCCCCTCTGTGGTAACAAAAGGGCCTGTCACCATTCTTTAGGTGAGAAACTTATGGCTTAACTAGGTTATCCTCCTTGCTGAAGGTCTCATAGTTGGTGGCTGAATGGAATTTGGACCCAGATCTTTCTGATCCCAGAGTCCTAGTTAATTGTAACAAGTGATGATATTAGGACTAAGAAAAGGACATTGAGTGAATGTTGTCTGGGGAGAAGTAGTGATGAATGTGAGTAAGGACACCTAACCTGTGTAAGAAGATCCTGAATAGCTAATAAAGTACCTTGAAATAGCAATGGAAGGGCTACTGGATGTGAAGTTCTTGGTGCTGATCCCTAAGTATACCTAAGATACCTCTCTTAGGGTCTTGGCTTGGGTGAAACAGCTAATAGTGAAGTTCACTGGAGTTTTGGAGTTGCTTAAGGTTCACATCACTTGCTGATGCTGACATGAGACTAGTATAACTGATCTAGTCTTTAGTTTCCTCTGTTGTAAAATGGAGGTGGTTGATTAAGTGATTAAATATAAAAGTGAATGAATGAACCTATCAATCGAGTACCTACAATGTGGCATAAATTGTCTAAATGCTATGCATAGAGCAGTGAAAAACAGACCAAGGAGAACATTCATCGAACTTATTTTCTATTGGAGGCAGGCAGTCAAGAAATGTACAGTCAAGAAATGTTAGGTGGTAATAGGTACTTGTGAAGACAAAAGGAGGTGGGATAAGAGAGGGAACGATGCCAGGGTGGTATGGGTACATGAAGGTAGGCTTCATGAGCGAAGACTTGAAAGCTGTGACAGAGTTAGCTATGTAAGTATGGGGGGGCCAGCAGTGTGAATGTCATCAGGTAGGCACATGCAGCTGACCTCAAAGGAGGTCATGAGGCTGAGGTAGAGTGAGTGAGGAAGAAGAGGGTGGAAAGGTGACAGGGGCCAGATCATGTAAGGGCCCACCGTCCATTTTAAGGACTTTGGCTTTTACTCTGAATGAATAGGGAGCTTTGGAGTTTTGGTGAGTTTGGGGGTTTGTTTTTGTTTTATTTTACATAAATTAGGTTACCTGTATTGGCTTACATTTAAAAAGGATCCCTGTGGCTGCTCTGGAAAATACATTGTGAGGGTATGAGTAGAAGGTTGTCATGCACAACCACTGGGGTGGGCAGATGCTTAGAAGACTACTGGGTGCATGAATATGCATCATACAGTGTATTTCAGGGAGGGCTGACTGGTGAAGTTTGGCTTTGGCCCTGCCCCATCATTACATAAGACTCTACTAGATTCATAGATGAAAATTGTTTTTACTTCTGTTCTTCTGATATATTAGTATTACAATAGCAGATTTAGGAATTAAGAGGAAATGATGTTCTCTTTTTAGGATGAATGTGTCAGACTTCCAAATGTGACTCTTTCTCTGGGGATTTAGATGTTCATTTCTATTTAGAACTGGAACAGAGAAATAATATACAAGGTGTTTTTTTCTGAACATTATGAAAAATTAATATATGTTCAGTTCTACCATAAGACTTAGGAGCTATTTTTTAAACACTCCCCTCCAAAAAAGACTGTCCATCAGCGTTTCTCATTGGGGATGGGGTGCTTTTTGCACCATTCTTTATTTATTTTTTTTATTTAGCAATGTCTGGAGACTTTTTTTCCCTTTGTCCAGAAGCATTTTTTTAATTAATAGATTTTTTTTTAAAGAGCTATTTTAGATTTACAGAAAAATTGAGCTGAAAGTACAGAGTTCTCACATATCCTGTCATTCCCATACCACTGCCACCATGGTTTCCCCTGTTAATAACATCTTACGTTAATAGCATGGTACATTTGTCACAGTTAATGAGCCAATATCAATACATTGTATTAACTAAAATCCATAGCTTACATTACAGTTCAGTCTTTATGTTGTACATCTATGGATTTTGACAAATGTATAATGACATGTATCCTCTATTGCTGTATTGGAGTGGTTTCACTGCCCCCAAATTCCCCTGTACTCCACCTATTCATTTCTCCCTCCCTCTTCCCCTGGCAATTAGTTATCTTTTTATTGCCTTCATAGTTTTGCCTTTTTCGAAATGGCATACAGTTGGAGTCATTATGTAGCCTTTTCAAATTAACTTCTTTCACTTAGCAATATGCATTTCACTTTCCTCCTGTCTTTTCCTAGCTTGATAGCGCATGTCTTTTTATCACCAAATAATGTTCCATGGTCTGGATGCACCAGTTAGTTTATGCATTCATCTAAAGGAGAATATTTTGATTGCTTCTCTGGAGATATTTCTGATTTTTACCAACTAAGGGGAAGTAATACTGGCAATTAATGGATAGGGGCCAGGGATGCTGCTAAACATCCTGCAATACGCAGGAGACCCCACAACAAAGAATCGTCTAACTCAACATGTCAGTAATGCTGAGGTTGAGAAGCCCTCTTCCAAATATATCTTAAATAGTATAAAGTATTTTAAGCATACATTTTTAGTTTTGCTGTGCCGTAGCTTAGCTTGAGAATCTCAGCCTCACAACAATCCCAGGAACAAAGTGTTGTATAAATTCCATTTTGTAGATGAAGAAATTGTCTAAGAGATATTAGTAACATGCCTTTGCTCATTCTTCTAGCGAATGGCCAAAGCCAGAATTTAAATTTGGAGCTTCTGTCTCTAAGCCCAGTAGACACAGGCACCTTAGGGTATTATATATGGTCTTCCCTTCTGCATTAGGTATGGATTCTTTGTTTTTTAACCAAGTGATAACTAAAATGTTCTTCCATTTTTTTACATAGTGACTTAAATTTCTTGTAATTTTTTTCACTTTAATTCTGTAAATTTTTTGAATACATACCAGTTCTCACAGTGTTATGGAAACAACAAAGATGAAGAAGCCATGGTCTTTCCATGGCAAAGGCAACATTCCATCTAATTGTCTTCTGGTTCCTTACTTCTTTATAGTTTTCTCCCCTTTGATGTGGTTGCACTGGAAGATATTAATAAGAAGTGCAGTAATATGGTGATTCAGCTCTTCCTAGACCCAGAACCAAAAGCCTGTTTTCTCTAGAGAACCATTAGCTTAATGAAGCTATGCAACCTTAGATATGGGCCCCGTCTCCCCCACCCCCTCAGTTGGTGTTTATCTCCAGGGCTTGGCTGCCACCTTTGGTCTTCTTCCTAAGGCCATTAATCTAGTTCTCCCGGCAGATGGCAGTGGATCTGGATAAAGAGATTGGTTGTTCTTTTCAGTGCCCATTAGAGGCCTGCCCTCTCGATCTGTTCTTCCTGTTTGCCATGAAGAACAGCTGGCACTGTTGGTTTAGAAGCCAGCATTTTTATTTGTTTGGAGTTTTGCCTCTTCATTTTTAGCATTTCTCTCATCTCCATCAGCCTTTGAGAGAGCTGTTCATAGTGACACATATTCTGTGTCTGTGGTAAATGAGCCTCCTGACCCCCGACACACCATAGACACACATACACCCTTCTACAATACTCTTTTAGCAGCCCTAACTGGTTTCCATTATGTTTATTTTAAATCTTTTGAAAATTTTATTTTCTTTCTTTTTTTTCTTATTTTTTTTTGAGACAGAGTCTCACTCTGCTGCCCGGGCTAGAGTGAGTGCCGTGGCGTCAGCCTAGCTCACAGCAACCTCAAACTCCTGGGCTCAAGTGACCCTACTGCCTCAGCCTCCCGAGTAGCTGGGACTACAGGCATGCGCCACCATGCCCGGCTAATTTTTCTGTATATTTTTAGTTGGCCAATTAATTTCTTTCTATTTTCAGTAGAAACGGGGTCTCGCTCTTGCTCAAGCTGGTTTTGAACTCCTGACCTTGAGCGATCTACCCTCCTCGGCCTCCCAGAGTGCTAGGATTACAGGCGTGAGCTACCGCGCCCGGCCAAGTTTTCAATTCTTCTCGGCATATACCTAGGAGTGGTATATCTCACCAATATCTAAGTTGTATCTCATTGAGATTTCTAAAATTTGCATTTTCATAATGTTGATAATCTTGAGCATCTTTTCAGATGTGCTTTATTGACCATTCATAAGCATATATATGTTATTAATATTTCTTCTTTGGTGAAAATCTGTTCAGTCACAGCTGAATCCAAGGAAGGGAAATGGATCAGTTGATGAACATTTGCATCATTTCCACCTCAGGGCTATAATCAATAATGTTGCTATAAACAGTCATGTCTTGGGTATATACCTAGGAGTGCAATTGCTGGGCTCTATGGTTTAACCTTTTGAGGAACTACTGAACAGTTTTGCAAAGCTACTGCACCATTTTAAGTTCCTACCAGCAATGTGTGAGGGTTCCAGTTTCTCCACATCCTTGCTAAGATTTGTTATTGTCTGTCTTTTTGGTTTTAGCCATCCTAGTGGATTCAAAGTAGTATCTAATTGTGGTTTTGATTTGCATTTCCCTAATGACTAGTAAGTTTGAACATCTTTTCATGTGCTTATTGGCCACTTGTATAACTTCTTTGGAGAAATCAATTCACATTATTGCCTATTTTTAGTTGGGTTATTTGTCTTTTGTTGTTGAGTTATAAGAATACCTTATATATTTTGGACACTAATTCCTTACTAGGCATGTGATTTACAAATACTTTCTCCCATTATATGGGTTGTCTTTTCCCTTTCTTTAGAAGTATCCTGTGATGTACAAAATTTCTAATTTTGATGAACTCCGATATCTTTGTTTTCCTTTGTGCTTGTACTTCTGGTGTCGTATCTAAGAAACCAGTTCCTAATCCAAGATCATGAAGATTGGTAACTGTTTTGTTCTAATAAGAGTTTTTAGTTTTAGCTTTCATTTAGGTCTCTGATCATTTTAAGTTAATTTTTATATGTGATATGAGGTTGCAGTATACTTCTCATGCAATAAATGCACTCATTTTAAAGGTAGAGTTCAAATTTTGAAAAATGTTTGTTTAACCCTTCAACGTAATCAATATATAGAACATTTCCATTACCTTAGATGCTCCATCCTGTGATTTTGCAGTTAATATCTCCTCTTCCCCTAAATAACCAGCCGTAGGCAACTGCTGATTTGCTTTCTGTTACTATAGATTAGATTTTTATTTTATAGAATTTCATATGGTTGGACCAGTACAGTATGTACTCTTTTGTTTCTGGCTTCTTTTACTCAGAATGCATTTTGACATTTATAAGTGTGTATTGATAGTTTGTTAGTTTGTATTGCTGAATAATATATTCTGTGTACAGATATACCACAATTTGTGTGTCCATTCACTTAGTGATGGACATTTGAGTTTCCAGTTTAAGGGCTGCTATAAATAAAGCTTCTATAAACATTTACATACAAGTCTTTTTGTGTTCATATGTTTTTGTTTCTATTGGGCAAATACCAGGTGATGAAATTGCTGCATAATATGGTAAATGTAAGATTAACTTTATAAGAAGCTGCCAACTGTTTTCCAAAACAGTTGTACCATGCAACACATGAGAATATCATTTACCTCCACATCCTTCCAGTAGTCAGAATAGTCACGTTTTTAAAAATTTGAGCCATTCTAGTAAGTGTAGTGGTGTTGTCTCATGGTATTTTTGCATTGTCCTTCCCCTAGACTAATGATGTTTATTTAGCATTATTTCATGTGCTTATTGACCATGTGTTTATCTTCTTTTGTGTGAAATGTCTATTCATATCTTTTGCCTTTTTTGTTGTTGTTGTTCTTAGTATAGAGTTGAGAGACTTTTTTTCTCTTAAGCAATTTGGATAAATCTTTTATCAGATTCATGTATGGGAGGTGTTTGCCCAACCTGTGGCTTTTCCATTATATTGACAGTGTCTTTTCGGGGAGAAGTTTTTAATTTTAATGAAATTTGTATCCTGTCTGAGAAATCTTTGTTCCAAGGTCACAAAGATTTTTCTCCTGTATTTTCTTCTGTAACTTTTATACTTTACTTTTCTTTTACATTTTAGGTCTATAGTGCATTGAGTTAACTTTTGTATATGTAATGAATATTGAAATTTAGTTTTGGTCTTCATATGGCTGTCCAGTTTTTCTAGCACAGTTTATTCAAAAGACTTTTCTTTCCTCTCTGAATTACCTTGGTTCCTTTCTTGAAATTCAGTAATATGGTATTGCTACTGTTGAGGGAAGAACACTGTTTCTTGATATATTGGTAAAGATATACAAGTTGGCAGTGGAATCAGGAGAACAGGAGGCCAAGAACTATTGAAACAAAAGCTCTGAAATTCTCATTTTTTACATAAGTGACACTTTAATCTATTTAAAGAAAGTGTTTTAGGTTTTTTAAATTGAGCTTGAAGTCAGCTATAAATTTCATTTTTCATACATTCCAAACACAATATTTTACTAAAGAAATACTTCTTTTATTTTAAATGTGTGTATGGAAAGTGCAAGATTTTTGGTTGAATTATTTTCTAGAATTACTAAGAATTGCTTTGGTCCCATAATATTAAGAGTATGTGCCACATATGTGGAGAAACAGCATATAATAATATACTTTGTCTCTCAATTCATTTTATTGGTGAGTAAATTATATCCTTGTAAGCATTTTAATAATTTTTTAAAAATTATACATTCTGAACAGCATATTTTTTCAAAAATTTCATAACTGTGTATTACATATATTTTATGATGCTTTCATAAAAGAAATGAAAGAGTCATTTCCATTTCATTAAATCTACCCTCTTAGTGTCTATATATTTTTTCTTTACTTTTGTAGGATTGGATTGTTACCACAATATTTGGGCAGCAAAATTTTCATAGCACAGAGATTAAGTACTAGCTATAATATTTTTATTTTCTGGTCTTTTAATTTCAACGTTGTATAGTGGTCATATTAAGTTAATGAAAGTAGAGAAATGATATTTTCTTTTTATTTACAGTGGCAGCTAGACTGTCTTGCTTGCTTGCTGAAGTTAATATGCCAGTTTGCAGTAGATCCAGCTGATTTGGATTTAGCATATCATGATGTCTTTGCCTGGTCTGGTATAGCAGAAAGCCATAGGAAAAGAACCTGGCCTGGCAAATCAAGGAAGTCTGCTGGTGATCATGCCAAGGGTCTTCATATACCACGATTAACTGAGGTAAAGTACAGAAATTAACATTAAATTGTAGTGATGAATTCCATTTATGTTTTAAGAGCACATGTGTGTTTTTGTTTTTACAAAGTGAAGGACACTAATGCATAAGAAATGTTATCCTAGATTACTGTGATTTCACCTAACAGCTGAAGTGATGCCATTGTTTTAAAGCAGCAATGATTATGAAGCAGTATTGCTTTTTAATGCATCATCCAAAATACAGGAGTGAATTATGTGACATCTTAATATCATCTAACTGTAAGATTGGATTAAATATTTGGATTCAGTAATTTATATACTGAGCATTTGAGGGTTCATTCAGGGAAGCAGAAACCATAGTAGGTATTTCAACATAGGAAATTTGAAATAGGGAATTGATTTTATACATATATGTTGGAGGGCTGAAAAAGCAAAAAGGGAACGATGAAATAATCCGGACAAGGAACCGTTTACCACTCCTAGATCCTGAGGAATGTAGAGAAGTGGATGGGGTTATCAGGACCTAGATGCCTGTAGGAGGGATCCTGTTGAACTGAGATTTAGGCTTCTGAGAAAGCGGTTCTGCCCAGCTGCTGTGAGATTGTCAGAACCGATCTGATAAAGCTGGTTCTAGGAGTGCCAAAAAAAGCTGAAGGCTAAAACCAACAACTGCGTCTTCTGGGTAATATACTTCTAGAATAACACTGACAGAAAAAGCAAGGAAATAGTCTCTCTAGTGTCTTAGGTTGGCTGAACCTAATAGGAAGCCGGCTGGCAAAGGGGGAATTTGTTTTGTGATATACTAACCCTACCATTGTAGAACAAGCATATAAATGGGTGAATTAGAACTGAAAGAAAATACAGTTAACCCTTGAAAAACACAGGGGCTGTGGGTGCTGACCTTCCACACATTTGAAAATCTGTGTATAACTTTTGACTCCCCCAAAACTTAACTACTAGTAGCCTACTGTTGACTGGAAGCCTTACCGATAACATAAAAGTTGATTAACACATATTTTGTATGTTATATGTATTATATACTCTATTATTATGATAAAAGTAAGTTATAGAAAAGAAAATATTATTAAGAAAATCATAAGGAAGAGAAAATAAATTTATTCTTCATTAAGTGTAAGTGGATCATCATAAAAGCCTTTTTGGAATTTGGAGAGTTAACTGGAAAAAGTGATCTCTGCCAGTATTATAGATCATTTACATGTAATAAAATTAAAGACATGGGGAAGTACAATGCAATCTGAATGTGTCTTACAGTATTGTATATTGTGAACTTCTACTTTAGTAAGCTACGTTGCTATGATGTTTATTATGTTTTTTCCAGAATAAACTTCCAAGTAATAGTATAAATGTTCTAATTGCTTGTGATTCTTTCTATCAACTCACTAAACAATTTCAATGTTTATTGACCTTTATGAGTGATTTCCTTTTGAGATTTTAATAATATACATATACATAAGTATATATATAAAACACGTATATACATTTTTGGAGTTTTGAAAGTAATTGGTTTGTGTTTAGAAATACATATATCTACATGTGTTGAAAATAATTCAGAATATACAAATGAACCTTTACCCTAGTCATAGATGACAGCCATTACTTTTGTGTTTTATCTTTTCAAAGCTTCTGTGTACACGCCCGTGTAATGTTTTTATAGTTTATAGAAGGTCCATACTATATATTCGTTGCATGAGTTTATTTACCAAAATAATTATAGTTTAGTAAGTACATTTGAGATATTTGGAAATAAAATCTTTTGTTGGATTAGTTCTGGAGAAAAAGTCGTCTAATTTTGATATGCTGTAGATAGTAAGGAAGAACTATAATTTATTTAAGAATTTACCGTCATGCATTATTTCATTTGGTCTCCTTAATAGCATTTTAGAAAGTTGCTTTCAGATTTCGGCCTAAACATCAGCTTTTTTGGAAGCTTTCTCTTTTCTGCCAGGGCCAGGTTTCACTCCCTTCTTTTGCTGATCTAACACATTGTGTATACTTGTGTTACAGTGATGGCTGTCTGCTCCAAGGCAGGAACAATGCCTTAAAAATGGGTTCTAGCCTGCGGAAGGGATTCACTAATTCCTTATTAAATTAGTGAATTATTTTTGTTCCATTCTACAGATAAAGAACTAAAACTTATAAATTAAGTATTTATTAGGATCCATGCAGTTTGAAACTAAATGTTGAACCTGAGGATTTAGAATCTAGAATCCATGCTCTTTACCCATGGTATATTATATTGCTTTTTTATATTTATTTCAGGATGATCGAGAAATCTGCTACTGCTTGATTTTTTTTTTAATATACTTAGTTCAAACGTAAAAAATGTTTAGTTCTTCACCCCCCCTAAAAAAAACCACTGATATGTGTAATGTATAATATTTTTTTCACCCAGTTCAGTGACTTGCAAGAATCTATGGATGAAATGCAAAGAACATTTTTGCCTCTATTTCTAAATATTTTTACTTCTCTAAATTTTTAACATTTTTTAAGTTGCTGATCTTAAGTGTGGTTACTAAATTCTAGTTTTCTAATGTTTGGTGTTTTTATAGTATTTTCAAATAATTCTTAGGACATTCTTTATCTTGTCATAGATAAAAATTAAAATAATTGGAATCTTGAGTTAAAAGTAGTTTTTGTTTTGCTATATTTAAAGGTTTTTTAAAAAATGTTTTTGTTTTGAAGGTATTTCTTGTTCTTGTCCAAGGAACCAGTTTGATTCAACGACTTATGTCTGTTGCTTATACATACGATAATCTGGCTCCTAGGTATGCATTTTTTATATATTTTATATATGTGTGTGTATACAGTAAGAGTAGTGTTTCTCAACTTCACTTTGAAAAATTTTAACCTTAGCAAAAAAAAATTATTAGGATATTATAATCTCTCATACTTTCACCCAGATTTACATATGGTATTAACTGTCTGCTAAAATTTATGGGGTATTTATGAGCATGTGCTTTCTCTATGTTTACATGTTTTCCTGAATTTTGTGAGACTAAGTTGCAGACATCATGACTTTTTTCCCATAAATACTTTGATGTGAATCTCCTAAGACCAAGGACATTTTCTTAATAACTAGAGTGAAATTTTCAAATTTACAAAATTTAACATTGACATATATAGTCCATATTCAAATTATCCCATTGATATTCTTTATAACAATATTTTTGCTGGCCCAGGATCATGTGTTGCATTTAGTTGTCTTATTTCTTCCATTTCCTTTAATCAGAGATACTTTCTTGCCTTTTTCTCATGGTATTGACATTTTTGAGTAGTATAGGCCTTTTTTTTTATATAACACTTTTCAGTTGGGTTTTCCTGTTTGTTCCTCATGATTAGATTCAAATTATACATTTCTAGCAAGAATACTCCATAAGAAATGTCGTGCCCTTCCCAGTATATTCTGGTGATGTCAGTTTGTCCCATTATTGGTGATGTTCATTTTGATCAGTTAATCTGGTTTCCTCTAGGTTTCTCTCATATAAAATTTTGATTTTTCCTTTGTTAATTAATAAGCAACCTGTGGGAAGATATTTTACAACTGTATAAATTTTCTGCTCTTCATAAAACTTTCATTCGTTTTAGCTTTCACTGATGATTTCATTGATTACATTTAAATATTAATATGTTTGCAACTGATTTTTCTAACTCTTACTATTCCTTTTATTTTTATTTATTGACATTCTATTGTGAGAAAGAGTTTTCTTTTCCTCCTTTGTATTTAATGTTAATTTGGATTCATGGATTTTTTTTTTCCAGTTAGTATGTTTACTTTGCTCAATTGTACCAGAGTTGGCTGATAGAAACCTCTTCGAGCTTGTTTGTGGGTTCTTTGCATAGCCCATTATTTAGGGTGAGATGACGTGGAGGGGATCCTTTTTTATTTTAATGTCACTACCGTATCTTCTTAGCTCATCTTGTAGCTTCCCTGTCTTAGTCCTGAAATCAGTTAATTTCTTTAAGTTCCTTATGGTGCGGAACCTCCAAAGGGTGGGAGCTTAGTGTATCCATTCTTATTGGTATGTCATTGCTTCTGGGCTCTCAGTGGTTAGAGCTAGAGATAGCTCTAGGTGTAAAAATATCCTTTAAACATGTAATATGGTCCCATTTATTTGGACTATAGAGGTTTTAATAATGTAGAAAAATTTAATAATATAGAAATTTAGGGAAGGTAATTGCTGATTAATACATTGGGACTTTGTATGCCTTACATAGTCACATGTATTATGTTAGACTATGTGAAATTAATTTCTAAATATTCCATAGGTATTTATATTGAGCTGAACTTTGCCATTGTACTCAAATGATTTATAAAGCTGATGTAAAAATCTTTTAGAGCTTAACCAGTTCTGTTCTTACAGAACTCATTACAGTCTTTGCAATTTTAGCTTGCCCTTCTCAATCCCTAGTGCTTTCTCTGTTCCTTTTTCTGTGCCATAATCTTCCCATGGGCCCTCACCTTTAGTTCATACAGTGCTAGGAGGTCAGTATCAAGGCAGCTAGAGTGAAGTTGTGCTTGCGTTGTGAAAAATCTTCTAATGCTACAAATGTAAAAGGTAGGGGAGGGGGTTGCTCCTAGTAAAGTTAAATATATTGTACCAAAACAATAAAAACTAAAAGTGAAGTGTGATCAAATAATTGATTGTTAAGTTTTAATCTTAACTTTATGTCAGTAAAATTGATAAATTACTTCTAGAGGTTTTAAGAGATGTTTTGTTAATTTTTATAAAGTTAGGGAGGCCAGATTGCTTTTTTAAAAACAGGTTTATTTGTAAGGGGAAAAGTACCTATTAATTGATTTTGTTAAAAAGAAAAATTTTAATATTTTGTTTTCTTTAAATGTGGGTAGTGTATTTTCTATTAATGTTATTAAAAGTATCATGATGAAAAATCGTAATAAAATAATAACTATTCAGTTTTCTCTACTTTCTAATAATTTGCTTTTAACCATTCCTGATAGAAATTGACATTATAAATACAGAAGGAAGGGCATTTTATGTCAATTTATGATTAAGAGTCTTAAGCTTAGACTCTAAACCTATTTCTTAGTGATACACATCTCTTTAGTAACTGAATCATAAGACCTTTTGAATGTTTACATGTTTCAATCAATGTTGTATTCACTCAGATTTTGTTATTAAATCTGAAATCATTTGATTTTTGCTACAATAAGATTTTACCAGTGATTCTTTCTGGGGTGGGGGGAGCTTTGTTTTATTTTGAAATATACAAGACATTTTTATTGGTTATAGTCATCCTGCTGTGCAGTAGGTCTCAAAATTTATTCCTTCTGTCTCCCTGAAACATTGTACTCTTTAACCAACAACTGTCCACTCCCTCCCTCCTTCTCAGCCTCTGGTAACCATAATTCTACTCTTTATTTTATTGCATTGGACTTGCCAGTGATTCTTCAAATAAATGATAAAGTCTATGGAACAAATAAATATGAAATAATTAGCTCTCTTAAAATTTAATTTTTTTTAAGAGGGAAGTTATAAACATTAAAGGATATGTGATAATAAATTGAATTTTTTAAATCTATTTCTCAATTTAGTGATGATGGTGGTATGCTTTTACTTTACAGAGTTTTGAAAGCTCAGTCCGATCACAGGTCTAGACATGAAGGTAAGGGTTCTACAAAGTTAACTTTTAATAAATAAAGATTTGAATAATAGATACATTGATATATTTTATCTTTAATAATGATCATTGTGTTTTCTTTTTAGCCCAAACCTTTTATAGTCATACTATTTTCTGATTTTTCTTTAGTTTCACATTATTCAATGTGGCTTTTGGTGAGCTGGGCTCATTGCTGTTCTTTAGTGAAATCTAGCCTCGCTGATAGTGATCATTTACAAGATTGGCTGAAAAAATTAACCCTCCTTATTCCTGAGGTAAGATAAAGATTGAAGATTAGTACTGTCACTCTTTATGTTTTCATATGTTAACTGATAATTTTTTATTTATTTTCATTTATTTTTTTAAAGTAGAGACGGGATCTTGCTCTTGCTGAGGCTGGTCTCAAACAACAAATGATAATTTTTTAAAAAGCGAATAAAAACAAATGTGTATGATTTCATAAATGTATGACATTATTTAATCTTTTGAGGTCTAGAGTGTTTTGAACTATGTACAGTTAAGAACTGTAAATGTTATACATTCCATAGCACTTATATTTGGATTTTTCCCTGAAATGTTTGTTTCATAGAATGATTGTTTTGGATTTTTTAAATTTTTTTTTTTTTGCAGGGAATGGAAAGTTGCTTGAGAATTTATTTTGGTAATTTATGTTTTAGAAATGTTCTGTTGCCTTTTCTATTTAAATAGAGGCAAGAGAGACTAAAAATAAGGTATATTTTGCTTCCCATTTTGACACTAAGGCCAGTATCATTTTTATTAGCCATATCTTTTTTTTTTTTTTGAGACAATCTCACTCTGTTGCCTGGGCTAGAGTGCCATGGCATCAGCCTGGATCACAGCAACCTCAGACTCCTGGGCTCCAGCAATCCTTCTGGCTCAGCCTCCCAAGTAGCTGGGACTACAGGCATGCGCCACCATGCCCGGCTAATTTTTTCTATATTTTTTTAGTTGGCCAATTAATTTCTTTCTATTTTCAGTAGAGATGGGGTCTCGCTTTTGCTCAGGCTGGTTTCAAACTCCTGACCTTGAGTGATCCTCCCGCCTTGGCCTCCCAAAGCGCTAGGATTACAGGCGTGAGTCACCGCCCCAGGCCTATTAGCCATATCTTGATATTGCCCATGTTATATTTTTAACTGAAGAGTAGAAACACACAGTATTTAGCCACAAAGTTACTTATTTTTTAAATTAGCATTGTCTAATACTAAGCTTTGGATTGAATGCCATATGTGTTCTTGTTCTAGCTCTGTCCCAGGTAACCATTTTGACATTTGGGCAATTCCCCTACCATCTATAAAATGTTCTGATTTAAGTACTTTCTAAGTTACTTACAGTTCTGAAAATACTTTGTCCTATTACTGAACATGTAAATAATTTAAACAATTATGAATATCCTCCCCTCAGTTCTTTTTTATATTTGTCTGTTCGTCTTCTTATTTGGTTTTGTTTGCTTTTATGGACATACATATGAATTTCTAAAATACTGTGTTTATATATTACTGTATATTTTGGAGTACTTTTTTGATCATGTTATGTACATGCATGGATATGTGATCAGAACATTGTATTTAAAATATTAAGTTACCTAATGTTATTTCTGCCAACATATTAACATTAGCTTTTTAAGACTAACTCAAACTGACTTTGGAATTTGCTTTTTCATTTAGACTGCAGTTCGTCATGAATCTTGCAATGGTCTCTATAAGTTATCTCTGTCAGGGCTAGATGGAGGAGACTCAATCAATCGTTCTTTTCTGCTATTGGCTGCTTCAACATTGTTGAAATTTCTTCCTGATGCTCAAGCACTCAAACCTATCAGGGTAAGATTTTACTGTATTTAGAGACAGTTTCTATTTCTGTAATTTCGTTTGCCTCAAGTTTACCATTGTACTGTATCCTTGCAGTAATTTTGAGTACTTGGTTACTGTCTGTAATTTTTACCAAGAAGGGAGTAGTTATACGGCTCTTAAAGTGACAGCATTGTGACACATTGTATCCCTATTACAACTAGGAAGAAGAATCTGTTTTGATTTCAGCCCTGTGGGCTCTCTCATGACTATTCTGTTTTGGAAATAGCATTTTTTCTTGCTGGATTCTGGGCCTTGTATTAAGTTGAATGATTGAAACATCGTAAATGTAGCTCCCTTCTCCATTTAGTCACACAGGTTTTTTTTATTCTTACGATATTCTAAATTTTTAGTTTTCTTTCCTGCCCCAGTGTAGGTACTAGCCTTGTGAAAGGCTTCTACCACATAATAAATTCAAAGCCCATTAATAAAAAAAATTTTACTAATCCCAGAAATTTGGTGCATTGTAGGTTTTACATTATTTACCTCCTTGTTTATATCTTTTCCAAGTATAGTTTGTGACTATTTTCCTAAGAGTTCTCATGTTTTAGTCATTTATGTTCTCAGTTATTCTGATTGTACAGAAAGTAGGAGTGTATTCTTACTTTTTTGTTAGATTTTGAATACTGTTTATATAGAGATTTGTATCATAAATATAAGTTATTTCCTAAAGCCTATACTTTCTTAAGTGTATAATTTTAAGTTATTTTTAAAATGTTTTTTACAAAGTATGAAATTTTTTTAATAGATAGATGATTATGAGGAAGAACCAATGTTAAAACCTGGATGTAAAGAGTATTTTTGGTTGTTGTGCAAATTAGTTGACAACATACATATAAAGGACGCTAGTCAGGTATGTTCAGAAAATTATATATTGCTAATAAATTTGAATTATACACATGTATTTCATGACTTTATTGGTATTTGTTATTGGTGTTTGTTGTTAATCTGTAACTTGTTTGTGCTGCTATAATTTTTCTACTTTATCTATACTTTTTTGTCCTTTTCTGATTTCTGTCTTGTTTTTACTTGAACCTTAGTTGAAATGTCTTCATCTGGTGCCTATAAGTAGTTTCTTGTCTATTCTGAATAAGATAGTGGAAGTAAAATCTTACTTGGAGAGTGAAATTTAGATTTTAAATTTAAATATATACCTCTCTATAATAGCATGTGGATTTGGAGTCCTGAATATGTAAAATGAAGTTGTAGTTCAAATAGAAGTTATGTTAAGCTAAAGAAACATAGTTGGTTTTTGCTATCTACTAGTTTTTTTAACTAGACTGAAAAGACATTTCCATCCAAACAAAGAATGTTTAAAACAAGTAAATTTCAAAGAAAAACTTGCCACATAAAGACTTTTGTTTTTTTTACTTCATATAATTTTATTTTTTTTAAGACATCTCTCACTCTGTCACCCAGGCTAGAGTGCAGTGGCATCATCATAGCTCACTGCAACCTCAAACTCCTGGGCTCAAGCAGTCCTCCTGCCTCAGCCTCATGAGTAGCTGAGATTACAGGCAGGCTTGTGCCACAATGCCCAGCTAATTTTTCTGTTTTTAGTAGAGATTGAGTTTTGCTTTTTCTCAGACTGGTCTCGAACTCCTGATCTCAAGCAATCCTCCCACTTCGGCCTATCAGAGTGTTAGGATGTTACAGGCATGAGCCACTGAGCCTGGCCTCATATAAATTCAATATGTTAAAATGCATCTAAGGTGTTAGAATAAAGGTCAGGCATGGTGGCTCATGCCTATAATCCTTGCACTTTTGGGAGGCCAATGTGGGAGGATCCCTTGAGGCCAGGAGTTTAGACCAGCCTGGCCAACATAGTGAGACCCTGTCTCTACAAAAATTTAGAAATTAGCTGGGCATGGTGGCACATACCTGTAGTGCCAGCTACTCAGGAGGCTGAGGCAGGAGGATTGCATGAGCCCAGGAATTTGAGGTTGCAATGAGCTATCATGACACCACTGCACTCTAGCCTAGGCAACAGAGCAAGACTCTGTCTCAATAAAAAGAAGAAGAAATGAGAAACATATGAAGAAACATATCCATTTAAATATTTAGGAAACATTTTTTCTTAGTTTTTTTTTCATGTACTTAAATGAAAAGTGCAACATATACATTTTACAGTAAAAAATCCTGTAGTGTTTGTAATTCCTATTTTTTAGTTTACATCTAAAGTCTTTAAATCTTCTATTTTTCATTTGAGAATTATAAAACTTTGTAATGAGCAAGTTTTGATTTACTTAATTATTATTGATAAAAGTATTGATATCAGATAAGCATTTTTTTTAAAAACTTGGGTTTCCCATCTAAGCTGAAGTATGAATCTAATCTTTATTGCTTGCCAAAGTAATTTTCCTTCTTAAAGATCTGAATTTCTTTGAGAGTACTCTTAAATTTACTTCTCTTTTGTGAAATCTGTTTTAATATTGTTGCTCAGTTGTAATGAGAATCAAAGCTTTTTGAAATAAACTACAGAATTTAGTTTATTGTTAAAGCCTAGCTTAAAAATGGTATAAAAAACAAACCTTGCTGGGTGAATTACATCTCAATAAAGTTGTCAAAAAAATAAAACAACAAACACTAGTGTCTTCTCAATAGATTGTGACTATCACAATTTATTACCAACATTCCATTTATACTTTTTTGTAGAATGATTAATGGTGAGTTTAAAGCTATAATTTTATTAATTGACATCATGCATAAATAAAGTGTTGGTGTATTAAGTTTATAATTTAATGAATTTGGGAGAACTAAATTATTGTTACCTATAAGGAAATGATTTTTTTGTTTTAATAATTTGTGTACTACTAAATATAAATCTATATTTGAATTTGTATTTTCCTTTTGTATGAAGACCACACTTCTCGACTTAGATGCTTTGACAAGACATTTGGCTGACTGTATTCGAAGGTAAAATTTGATGTGAAATTGACATTTGTATTGTTGAGGACAGATAAAAGACATAATTACGTGAACTGTCTTGTGTTTTTTTGTTTTTTTCCTTTTTTTTTTTTTTTGTAGTAGGGAGATCCTTGATCATCAAGATGGTAATATAGAGGATGATGGGCTTACAGGACTCCTAAGGCTTGCAACAAGTGTTATTAAACACAAACCACCCTTTAAATTTTCAAGGGAAGGACAGGTAGGTATTAAGATGTCTATATGAAATATGAGTGAACATTTTTTTTTGTTGCATTGTATGTGGCTATGTTAAATTTTTTAAACATACAAACGTAAAGCTTGCTAGAACTTAATCACTGGCAGGAAAAGTGGACTTTAAATAAATTGAACTCTGAGAAATATAAAAGTTTTAGAATGCAAAAATAAGTTTAAATTTTTGTGACTGTATATAAAAAGGTAACTTCTACTTTAATGTTATGCTTTCTGTAGAATTGTATATTTTGAATTGATATCTTAAATCATGAGTTAATATCCTAACAAAATGGAATTAATAAGTAGTCATCATAGAGTACTTATTGGTTTCATATTTTAAAGGCCTGCAGGACATAAATTTGTTGTTGAATATTTGAAGTACCTAATGACTGATACCAGCAAATGTCTAATTACTCTTTTGATTAAGTTATTCACCTTGCCATTGACACATTTGTCATTGCCTGCATTGAAGGAGTTAGTTGTGGTTTGCCAAGTTGTTATCCTGAGACTACTGATTGTGTTAGGAAACAGTAACCAAAAGGATGGAGGAGCATCCACATGGGCAAAGACGAAAGGATTCTTAAGATAAGATGACAGTCTTATCTGTTTGGAATCTGCACTACTTCCTCTAATCCATAAAACTCATTTTTATGCTGTTTCTATTAGGTTTTTTTTTCATTACATTCACTGGGAATGATTTGATTGACTTACGCCTTGCTGGTTGAAGTCTTATATGTAAACCAAAATATAAGTTTTATCCATAAATTAAACATATTAGCCAGTTTTCCTAATAACATCATTGTAAAGCAAAAAATCATAAAGAAAAAAATTTTTAGAAAGTACAGCAAAAGAGAAGGTTCCCATGTAGTTTGGTTTCCCATGATGGTTTGGTGATGGCCTTCCAGGACTTTCTGTGGATATAGTAAATACATTTGTATAAAATTTACATTTTATAAAATTTACACTATGTAAATACTATTCAATAATCTGCTTTCTTCACTAAAAAAATGAGTACATTAAAAATAAAATACTCTTTGAAATTGAATATATAAAAGGGAATAATTTAAAACTTTATTGACATCTATGTTATTGTAGAAAAACTAACTGTTCAGGGAACATCTATGCATGCCTATCTCATTATTTACTCATGAATTTTTAAAAGTAAAATAGATTTATTTGAGATAAGATCTGGCTCTGTCACCCAGGCTAGAGTGCAATTGCATGATCACAGCTCACTGCAGGTGCTAACTACTGGGCTCAAGGAATCCGCTGCCTCAGCCTTCCAACTAACTTAGGACTGTAGGTGGGCACCACCACACCTACCTGATTTTTTTTTTTTTTTGGTGGAGGTGTGGTCTTACTATGTTGCCTAGGCTGATCTTCAACTTTTGGCCTCGAGTGATCCTCCCTCTTCGGCTTCCCGAAATGCAGGGATTACAGCTGTGACCCAGCACTCCCGGCCAGAATAGGTTGATTTTAATTAATAGTTTATATTATTTTATAAAAGGCAACATCGTTTTACATTTACTGCCACACCTTATGAGAATGCCAGTTTCTCAAACATCTGTGCATTCCTGCATGACTCTTAAATCATTGCTAATCTCACTATTGCTATAGTTTTATTTCTTTGGTTATTAGTATCTTCCCATTTATTTATTGTCTGGTTGCATTTGTGATTTCCAGTTTATAAATTGTATTCTTTCTCATTTTACTTATTTGTAAAAGTTATTTTGAAGATACCAACTCTTTCTGTCATATGTGCTAGAAATGTTTTTTTCCAAAAATCTTAGTCTTCATTATTCATTTTTTTAAACATTGCCCCCTCCCTTTTGCTTCTGTTTTGTTTATTAATTTGTATAAATGGTTATCCCAGGCAAAAAAAAATTTTTTTTTTTTTTTTTTTTTTTTGAGACAGACTCTCACTTTGTTGCCCTGGCTAGAGTGCCATGGCGTCAGCCTAGCTCACAGCAACCTCAAACTCCTGGGCTCAAGCGATCCTTCTGCCTCAGCCTCCCGAGTAGCTGGGACTACAGGCATGCGCCACATTGCCCGGCTAATTTTTCTGTATATTTTTAGTTGGCCAATT
>CAUYRT010085498.1:0-25397 GCA_963574885.1 Lepilemur ruficaudatus | reverse complement strand
CTCTACTATAAATAGAAAGAAATTAATTGGCCAACTAAAAATATATAGAAAAAATTAGCCGGGCATGGTGGTGCATGCCTGTAGTCCCAGCTACTCGGGAGGCTGAGGCAGAGGATTGCTTGAGCCCAGGAGTTTGAGGTTGCTGTGAGCTAGGCTGATGCCACGGCACTCTTGCCCGGGCAACAGAGTGAGACTCTGTCTCAAAAAAAAAAAAAAAGACAGTTTGTATCAGTTTTATTCACTGTTGTATCCTTAGCTCCTAATGTTGCATTTTGCACACATCAAATATTTAATAAATATTTTTTGAAAGAATCTGACCCATTGTGCCCATAAATACACTTACTTGTTGGGCCCATCTGCCTTGATCTTAGTTCACAAGTAAAAATTTTACCTGAGAGAGTAAAACTTGCATATGCTCAGTTCTTTGTTGTTGTTGAGCAACATCCAACACAACCTTTAGTACCCCCACTCCCAACACAACTTTTCCATTGATTCATTCATTCCCACAAAAAATATTTACTAGGCATTTCCTGTGTTCAGTACTAGTGGACATTAAAGCAAATACATGAGATACAAACTGTGTGATCAATGCTAACGAGAAAAAACACCAGGTGTTACGAGAGAATGAAGCAGGGGAACCTGATTTAGATGGTGAGGAGAGTGGTCTAGGATGGTCTTTCTGGGGAAGTGATCTTTCAGGGGAGTCCTGAAGTTACGAGAAGCAGGCATTAGCTGAGAGTAGGGAGCAGGAAAGAGTTTTTCATGAAAAAATAGCATATATAATGACTCCGAGGCAGAGGTGGCCTTAGAATGTCCTAGGAATCTTTAAAGACCAGCAAAGAGGGTGGGCTGGGGTGGGGCTAGTCAGCAGTGTTTGCCAAACCTCCCTGACAGGAATCACCTGGGGCTACTTGTTAATCACAGGGCTTTGCAGGCCTTTCCTTTGGAGATACTGACTCAGTGGGCCTGGGGTAGTGCCCCAGGTGTCCAGGTGATTCATATCCCAGAGTAGGGAGGGAAACATTGCCTAGTAGGTAAACAGGAAGGTGGTCTGAGGTTTGGGTGCCCACATAATCCCACCCCTGAAAGAGACATGCCCCCTGAAAAAAAACACAGCACCTATGCAAGGATCACACTCTCGTACAGCCTTTCCCCTCTGGCAAGCTGTGATCTGGGCCGTGCTCTTTCCTTTCCACTTTGATTTTGAGGACAAGGGGGAAAGGAGAGAAGCAGGAGAGAAAGGAATACAGGGCTTGGCTTCTCCCTTTTCCCATAAGCCTCAGCCTTGGAGAGCCACATTTGAAATAATTATGCATTTTATTTCAGTCCCTTTTAAGACCTCAAAACCCACCCAAAGCATCTGTAGACTGACATTTGCTCTTGTGTGAGCAAGTGAAAAAGGAAAACTTCCGGAGGGCCTAGGATGGGCTCTTTCCTTTACAGAAGTTAAAAGCCCTTAGGGCCACTGTGCTTGCTCTCAGTTTCACAGATTGGTCAAAAAGGGAAGCAGGCAGGCAAAGTCTTTGGGTCAGTAGAACAAACAGAGGCAGTGCACAGGGAGCTAGCTGCCTCAGAGTGAGAAGAGTCCCTGGGGCGTTGGACCCAATGAGTTCTGGGTCCCTAACACTCTCTAGCCTTCTCCCTCTCCTCTCTGAAACCCCCAACCCATCCCTTCACCTTCAGAGGCTTTATCCTGTTCTTCACCCAAGATCTCCTGACCCTGTGTCTCCCTGTGTCCAGTTCTACACACTCTTTCATCCTCCTTCCTCCCATCAACTCCCATCAATAGCCTTGGGAGCCACCACTGATTCAGAATTTGAACATTTCTAATGATTCTACTGCTTTCACCACAGGGTCGCCATTTCCTCTGTGATGGAGAAATGTGTCCGTAGCAATCCAAGGGGAAACTCTTGAGTGAATTTTTCCATGGAAACATTGGTGCACAAAACGGTTATGTCTGTTATTATTACTTCAGGCACACTGCGGGTAAATATGCTTTTGTTGTGATAACATCATTTCCTTGGGAAAATACATTTCAACTTCTGGATGACCCACTCCTAAATGAGAACTTCTGAAACAGCTTGAGAGCTTGTATGTTAATCTGCACTTGCCCCTGTAATGATTCTTTGCTGATTTCCTGGGAACACCTGTGTTTTAGGAAATATTTATGCAGAGAGGTATGTATGTGTTCCTTAGATTGTCTTTAAGTCAGTTACTATAGTTTAACAACAGGATAACAAGACATACCTAATAGGGTTGCTGAGGATTAATAAGATGGCGAATGTGAAGCACATCCTAGTACGGTGTGTTATACTAAGGACTACATAAACATTAACTATCATGAATATTGTCATTTTTACTTAGGAATATTGATTGACACTCTCTGCACTTACTATAAGCCTATTTACATAGAGAAATATCTTCTCTGCCAGTGTCAGAATAACTTGTTCAACTGTGTACCAAACGAAATAGGGAGCTCATATTACAGGGCTGTGTGGTATAAAATATGTATCTTTAAGCATGAAAATAACAGTGCAGTGGGATGCTCTTCCTATAAAAAAGGCCCATGGGAACTGGGACTGATTGGAATAGCATATCTCCCATCTTATCCTAAGTGGAACATTAAATATTAATAGAATCAGCCATTTTATTGAAATTATAATTCTCTTTCTGTCTGAATAGTTGAATGTGCAAAGTGAAATACGTGTTTGACACAGCTCCATTACTTGTTGTTTTCTGATCATAGTCCACATAGACTATCAGGAGGTGGCTTAAGACGAACTTAGAAAAACTGGAATTATAAAATGAGTTATACAAGAGTTTTACAGTGAGAAATATTGAAAAGATGGGACCAGAAAGATGCCATTAACTTTATGTTAGATAAAAGAGTTCAAACCCAAGAAGAGTGACAGATGTGAATTATCTAGTCCTTAACTGCTCTTCTTGGAGATGGTGCAAGAGCCTGGGGGATGGAAAGTGAGTCAAAGGTTGAGAGTTAGAGGCTAACTCTAATCTCAGCTGTGCTAATGGACCCAATTCAGGCTCTTCTCTGAGAATGACCATCAATGATTATTAAAAATTGCTTAAAGGCAGGCTGCCTGATTAGCTTAGCCACTTAACGACTATAGTAAGAAATGTGGTTGTATATAGTAGTAACAAAGAATTAGAAGAATTCCATGAATAGTGGTATGCTCCTTTCAACTAAGGCAATCTCTTTCCTTGGGACATGTTCATGGCTAGCACCTAAAGGGTTTCCTTAAATATTAAATATGTACGTCCTAACCCTGAATTAGATTCACTTGCTTCGCACTTCTCTTGCCTCTTCCATTTTCCTGAGGTCTGAGAAAGAACCTGACATCAGCATTATTTCTACTCTGAGAGGACGGCTCTTCTGGGCCTTTTAAATAAGTGTTCAATGATGCATTACAAACAAATAATATCCCCAATAAGATGAAATATTGCCTGTATTTATGATTTTGAAAAATTTCCTCTACTGAAAGTCTCTGTTTAGGGAATATAAGCCAATCAAATGTCTGGCAAGGAATTCCACTGGCATCAAGACCACACCATACAGCCAGCCCATGTAACAAATCGTCACCAGTCCTGGAGGGTTATAATGAGCAATATCTCCATTATCCATTTTGCTAGTAAGGCTTTTGATGTATTTTTTCATGGATCTTCATTTCCTTTATCTGTGGTTTCCTCTGTTCTTTTTTTGCCCATTATTTTGATAGGTGGAAATTTTTCTGAAAGTAATATGCTTTCTTTAAGGTCTGTTTTGTTCATTACTTGACAAGGTTGACTGTGGTTTAGTGCTACATTGTTTCTCTTTGGGTTCTTTTCAAGGCTTTCCACATCCCTAACACAGGGGTAATAGTTTTCTATTTCAATGGTTTAGTGAAAGTTTACCTTGGATTCATGCCACCACATCAGAGATGACCTTTCTGTAGAAGGAAGGACCCACAAGAGGAAAATGCTCAAGCTTTTACAGGAAGAGCTAGAAATGCTGTCCTTATTACCAGGACTGTGGCAAAACAGACATGGTTGCATTTGTGAAGGTCTGGAAAATAAACGCTCCCAAACTTGATCACTTTTGTAAAATACAGGTGATAACCAGCCTCTTTCAATTCCCAAAGGAGAGAAGAAATCCCGAGTGCAAGTTAAAAAAAATGAATTCCCCAAGAAAGGAATATATCCTCTAACTTTTCTTAGCAAATACTTACTCACAAATTAAATATCTTACAATTTTCCTTACAACATACCTACAAGCACATTTATCTAACAGTCCAGGGATTATACGTGCATTTTATAAATAGAAGCTAATATGCTAATCCTTAGAAAATAACAATTACAACATTATTCATTAGGGTCTGGTTCCAAAACCAATTCAAGAAACATTTAGGGATGTCAACTTTTGTGCAGTAGTGGTGCACAGGACTCCACTTTATAAATATACTATACATTATTCCACTGTATTTGTGGTTACAGTCCTTTTTGTTCCTGATATTATTTATGTGGGCCCTTTCTTTTTATTCATTGGTCTTTCCAGAGCTGTCTTCTCTATTGCTTCTGTCGATTTCATTCATTCCTTCAACAATTATATTAATGAACCCCTATCATGTGCCACACAGAATTTGAGGCACTGTTCTCTCATGTTCTGCCACGTACCTGGCTGTTCTAGGTGACTTCTATATTCCCCCCTTCTTTATTTTCTTTAGTTTACTCTGTCGTCCTTTTTATAGCTTTTCAAATTAAAAAATAACTCACTTGTCTTTTCAGTAAACATATTTAAGATAAAGTTTACTTTTGAGTGTAGTCTTAGCTATTCCACAAGTTTGATATTATACTGTTTTTATAGCTTTCAGTTCTAAATATTTTATAATTTACATTATGATAATCTCTTAAGTGTATGAGTAACAGGTACACTATTTTTTAAAATTTCTCAACACGAATTTTTTTTTTAAATCCTCTTTTTATTATTTCTAATTTAAGTGGCTTATGGATAAAGAGTGTGAATTGTTTGATATTGATATTTGGAAATGTATGGAGCCTTCATTTGTGACATAGTATATACTAAACTTTTGCACGTATACGTGAAAAGAATGTACATTCCCCCTGTTGGGTACAGGAGTCTATGTATAGCTATTAGTGCTTTTCAGACTATGAGTTGTGGCTCATTCTTGGGTTGTAAAACCAATTTAGGGGCTCAAAATCAGCATTAAAAAAAGAATAGAAAATAGTATTTTGTGAAACTTAAATTTCATATATACACATACATACAGATAGATATTTTTACTGGATTGCATATAAAATGTATTTTTTATTATGAGTGATGGTCTAAAAAGATTAAAAGCCACTTATTAAAGAAACTATTAATTCTACATTTCAAATATTCAAATCCTCAGTAGTTTCTATCTGAATTACCTATCAGTTACTAATAGAAGTACATTTTAAATAAATTAGCCACTATGATTGATGATTTGCCAGTTTCTCCTTATAATTTTGTCAGCTTTGCATGTATATATTTTGAATTTGTGATGTGAAGTATATATAAGTTCTTTATCTCTATTAATACTTTTTGCTTAATTCTATTTTATCTGATATTAATATTGCTATACCAGTTTTCCTTCTGATTAGTTTTTCATGGTTTATCTTTTTGCAACTCTTTATTTTCTACCTTTCTGTGAGATTTTACTTTAGGTACGTTTCTTTTAAGCAGCCTATAACTAAACTTTTAAAAAGAGGCAATTTGATTATCTCCTTTTTAATAGACGAATATAATATTAACACTTATTGTGACTACTTGTGTATTTGGACTTATTTCTATCTTAGTTTTTGTTCTCTATTTACTATCCTTTTCCTTTGCTTCTTTTTTCTTTTCCTGTCTTCTGCTGGATTCATAAAGTTCCTACATTTACCTTTCCCTCCTCTATTGGTTTAAAAGCTATAGACTATATATCAATTATTTAGCTATTTTTTCCTAAGTATAAAGTCATTCAGTATTTCTGTCCCACCTTTAAACTTGACACAGACTCTATCCACTGAATACTCTTTATCCCTGTATTTTTTTTGTCTTAAATGTGTTTTATTTTTTTAAAAACCAACAATTTCATAGTCACAAACATTTACTGACATTTTATAAATATGCTGCACTTCATTGTTTCATGTTATCCAACACTTCTGGGTTCACTTTTATCCTATACAGTCTTTACTATTTACTATTACTAGTTCTTTTAGTGACGGTTCACAGGTGGTATACTCCTAGAGTTTGAATGTTTCAAATTATTTTTATTTTACCTTCCCTAGAATGACAGTTTAGCCATGTATACAATTCTACACTAAAAGTTACTTTACGCCTCAACACTTTGAAGCTAAAGCTATTGTCTTCTAGCACCCATTATTGCTGAGGAGAAGAATGCTAGTACTCTGTGTTCCTTTGTAGTTAAAGAGAATTTTCTCTCAGGTAGTATTTAGACTTCTTTTTCTGCTTAATGTTCTGCAGTTTCACTATGATGTGTCTAGAGGTACATTTATTTTGGTACATAGAATGAATTTTTTAGCTGAGGACTCATGTCTTCCTCCACTCTGGAAAATTCTCAGTTATTATTTCTTAAAGTGTTGCTTGTCCAACTATCTCTTAGGTCTTTCTTCTCATACTCTGATCAGAGTCACATGTCATGTTCCACAAGATACTGCTATTAGACACACGATCTAACATATCTGACTATTTAAAAATATTAATTTATCTGTAAAGAATTCATGTTCCAGTTGTTGATTTTGTTGGCAGTCTTCCTTAGTATTAGATTTATTCATGTGTTTTGGAATTTTGGTTTGCAGACTTATTTTGAATTGGAGTCATTTCCCCTCTTGTCTCTCCTCTTGCTCATTCTTCCCTGTCTGAAGATTATATAGTTGCCTCCACCTAGGCCCCCTGACACCAGTCCATAACAAGGCTTTATAGTGGCATTTTGGGGCCTTGCCTCAGTGACATTTAGAAATCCAGGTCAGTTCTGAGACACGAACAGGCAAGGGTATGTCACTGTCTTGCTGACTCTGTAGGCCCATAGTCTCATATAAAGATGTAGCCTCAGTCGGTGGGTCCATGCTAGTTTTATCAGTCTCCCAATAGAAAAGCCTGCTGCATCCTTTAGTTTAGGGTTTTTCAACCTTGGTATAATTGACAGTTTGGACTGGATAGTTCTTTGTAGTGGGGGACACTATCCTGTGCTCAGCAGCATCCCTAGACTCTACCCACTAGATGCCATCAGCATTCCTCCAGTTATGACAACAAAGTCTCCAGATATTGCGAAATGCCCCCTGGGGGGCCAGATTGTCCTCAGTTGAAAATCAGTTTTATGTTCAAATAGTGATCCTGGCTTTAGTCTCTCATCTTAGTAGATCACTTGCAGGCCCCAGTATGCCACAGGAGCTGAACTCCAGCTGGCCACTGCCTGCTTCCAAAGCTGAGTTCAGAAAGCTTGTGGCTTCTGCCTCATTCACTGAATCTCGTTTAATTCTGAGGTCAAGAAGATATTTCCACTGTTTTGAAGCACAGCTATGTCCTGCAGGTTTTCTTCTTTAAACTTTTTATCTACCAGTGCTATGTGTCTGAAGCAGAGAGGGACTGTCAAAGTGTGAACTTTAGGAGCCAACTTGACTAGAAGTCAATAGGTCTAAATCTAATCTTTCTTTTTGTTTGAAACTAAGCCTTTTCCTTCAGTGGTCTTTAGAGTTATTACTGTTCACAAAATCAGAATGTGTTTGAATAGCCATAGACTTGCCAGCTCGAACCAAATCACACTTATGAATATCAACTAACTAACAACAAAAATGTGATTTCTTTTAATAGGGAACATCTGCAGCAGCAGAAATTACAACCATACCAACCAGCATGCATTGGAGACAATATAAGTCACGGAGGCACACTATCTCACTTAATCCTAAGAAAATTCCCAAGATGCAGGTAATATTTTTACAGATAATGAAACAGAAGCTTAGATATAGCTCTAGATAACAGTCAATTAAGTGAAGGAGCCAGGATTCAAATCTTATTTCAAATCCTGTGCTGTTAACAATTATGCTCTACTGCCTCCCATATACTACTCTACATAATATAAGTAACTACTGATGAGATAATTGTTATTTAGTGATCCTTGATGTACACACCTTGACACAGAATACTATGTCACTACCACTACCGCTATCACCTCAACCACCACTTCTCCCACGATCTCCTCTCCCACCACCATTTCCATCACCACTACCACCACTACCATTTGCTAAGAACTTATCATGAAAATAAGTTATATCAGGGGCTGGAGACTGAGCTTATCTCCTCTCAAAAATAAGCTTCATGAAAGCAGGGATCTTATCTATCTTGCCCACTGGGGTCATCACCAGTGTCTAGAGCAATGTAGAGCACAATGGACAATCAATATATATGTGATGAAAGGGTAAAGACAGGTTATCTGTCTTTAAGAGACTTACAGGAAGCAGAACACATGAAAAAAGAGAAATAAAACAAGCGAGCTGATGGTAGAGTCAGCAGAGGAGTTGAAGATGGGGTAGTTGGGAAAGATACATCAAAGTGACAAACTAAAACCCAATCTTAAACAAAAGGCAGGACATAGGTTCAAGAGGGCTAAGGGCTCTCTGTGCAGAGATGACATGAGCATGTAGAACAAAGAATGGGAAGAATGGGAAGAATGGGAAGCAGGGGTGCAGAGCAGTCTGTGTGCACAGGAGTGGTATAGTATACAGAGGGAGGGAGAAAGGGCAGAGAACGTATTGCAGAAGGCCTGAGCGTCCGAGTAAGGACTCCCAGCTTTATCTTCCAGGCACTTAGAAGCCTCCAAAGACATCAGAACAAAGGCTTGAAGAACTATGTGAGGGATGATATTTAAAAATTGTTTCCTAGGCCTATTCACGTACCCTATTTCCTTAAGAAGAACCAATTTGGATAGTTTTAAAACTTCTATCTTATTCTACTTAGATTTTCTTTTTCTTCAAGAAGAAACAATTTTGATACTTTATATTTTTCAAAATATTATCTTTCATCCAGTTTTTAAAATTCAGTATACACAACTGTGCACCGTGTTCTTACAATTTTTCAATCCCCTCTATATCTACTTTTAAAGACTTTTTCCTATTTTTAATTCTCTTATTTTTCTGGCAGGGGTATGTTCATTTTCTCCTCCCCAGTCCCCATTCCCCAAACTAAATAAGGTTTTGACCTTAACTAATTTTACGGCTTGCTTTTCACTTTATATTGCTTTTCTTCTTGATTTCCTTTTATCTGTTTTTCTTAGCTTTGTTTTGTTGTCTGTCTTCTAATTTCATGTGATAAAAGCTTACTTCAGGCACAACACAAATGTGCTGCATATTCACTGCTCCCATCATCTCCTGTGTGTGGTGGATGCTACTGACCTATGAAAGCTCTCTTTCTCCCTGAGCCAAGACAAGTCCTCACGATTCTTTTGAACACAATGCTCTGGGCACTCAGCTGAAGCCAATTTTTCAGATGAAGCCTATTTGCCATTTGCATCTTGGTTAATTTCTTTTCAATCTTTCCATATTTTGGCAACGAATAAGATTATGAATTTACCTTTGAGTGCATCTTGGACTATATTTCAAATATAAGTTTTGATGTATACAATTCTTACTTTCAATATAGTCTGCAATATAATTTTGATCAATTACTTAATGTTTTGAAATTTCCCAATTATTTGGGCATTTTATCAAGAGTTTTATTTTAATATTTCATTTTATTATAAAGTGGTCAGAGAATAGGTCCTGTATAATTTTTACTTTTTGAGGATTTAATTGAAATGTTCTAGTTTTAAAAACTATTTCAGGGGAGCTCTTGCTGAAAACCCGTCATGTCCTTAGGTTTTATTTGCCTATAGCAGTGACTATTACTTTGATTCTCTTTCCAGAATTCATTATTTTAGGATGAATCTATCTTTTCTCCTATCATTTTTATCTTTGTATACTTTTTCCTCAGACTTTTGGACATCTGTCTTTTAGTTCATGAATTCACTTTTCTGCAGTGCCCAATCTGTGTTTATCTCAGTTTTTCACTTAGGTAGTTCTCATCTCTGTGCAATCCTCCCTGACGTCAGATCACTTGCTCTTTTCTATATGATAGCTTTTTCTAGCTCTCCACAGAGATGCACTCTACCCTAAATTTTGTTAAGAATATATATTTTCTAAAATGTTTCTTTCTTGCTTAAACTTATTTCAGAGGTTGGCAGTACCTCTGGATCTTTTCCATGAAGCTTTCTTTAAGCTATACCATCAAGCCCCAATCCCCAAGATTTTTCAGTATTTGCTCATCCTTAGAGAAGAAAGTCTAAGTTTGCCATTAAGGGCTAATGTTCATGGAGGAAATGATATGGATTCTATCAGAGGCTGTTGTAAATTCCTGCCCAAATCTTTTAAAAAGGAATTTTCATACTCAGATAAGAAAGAAGGGAAATATCCAGCAGTGATACTACTATTTCAGTAACTATTTTAATACCCCAGCAGGCAGGGATGAGAATATTTTAATTTAAATTACACAAATATGAATCACCAAAGGAAGATCTGTCTTTCTGTGACTCTCAAACTTCAATCTCATCCCCATTGAACCACATGAAACGGTGCCACTCTTGGTTAGGTGTGGTTGATAGGACCCTCCTCTGACTGATGTCATTGTCCATGCCAAAACCAAACCCTAAGACCTCCTAATACCATCACTGAGATCCAAATCCTGACAGTCAGTAGAAGAAAGAGAGTCTTAGTGGCAGACCTCCTGGCTGGTGCTTACCTCCTTCCTACCTTCAGGCCCTGCAACTGAGAGTGAGAGGGGATCATCTGGGACATTCGAGGTCTCCCTCTCATTTCCTAGACTGCTCTCTCACAGGAGGGCACTATACAAAAAGCCCTTAATATTCTTTTTCAATCCAATCCTTTCTGTGCTACATCTAACGGAATTTCCCCCAACACCTTTAACATGACAGTAGCATTACTTCACTGGTCATCTGAGTGGTAAAACTGGTGCAGACAGGGAGGGGAGTGAGTTCCTAAAGGTGCACATTACATTTTTCAAAAAGCAGTATTTTACAATAATTAATCTGCCATTTGCTGCATAGATGCATTTGGATGAATTGGTAGGGACCTTGGAAGTCAGTGGTCTGTTGGGAAGAGTCTAAGGTTAGCACAGTAGGCGATATGCATTCCAGTTGTGGCTTGACCACTGACCACCTGTGCACTTTGCTACACACTCATAGCCCTTACTATTCCATTCTTTTATCTTTTAGCACAAAAATTCTATGACATATTTTGGAAATGCATAATTTAAAGAATCCTGTATTTAAGGATGGAAATGCCACAGATTCGATTATGTTTCTTGAAACTACACAAAATAAAAGGCTAAAAGGCTGACAGAAGATGTTTAACCTACAGTATGACATCTATGCTCACATCAAGAACTTTTGGAGCATTTGTAACTCCTGATTACTTTGCCCTAGAATCTTCTCACTTTAATTATTCACATGTTAAAAATATATTAACATATTTTTTTTAACCTGATGCTTATTTTTTATATTTTCTGACATGAACCTCTAAACATCTTCCGTGGCACTGCCGACCTTGCCACACTGATTGGCATTTGGCTTTCCCAGGCTCCTGAGCTCCTGACTGCTTTCCTCCCTCTGCATCCTTAGCAGCCCGTAACAAACACCACTGTCCTGGGTGCTGACACAGAACAGTAGTTAACTTCGGCTTCCACTGAAGGTCACTGATGCAGAGGATCCTAGGACCTGGGTAAGGAATGGTAATGCCAGCTATTTAAAGAAAAGCACTGGAGTTCAGTCTGTGTTTCTCAAACAGTTTTCTTTCTTCAGAGTAGTCTCCCAAGTTACAACAGATTTTGACCCCACCTTTCAAATTCATCTCTAGTCTATGTGTTTTGCCCCTGTGCCTGGCAAACTTCAAGGTTTGCCTCCTCAGGTTTCTTTCTCCATATTTCCTGGAGAGTATGATTCTGACTCTGAAAAAAAGGTCACTGACAAGGAAAAGATAGTTCAGATGTATGTAGTTACTCACAGGCTGTCATCCTAGCCCAGCTGACCGCTTAGAAGAAATACCACAAATAGTTTTGAAAGGAGGATCTGAAGAAGGTACTAAATTATTAAGTGTTGCAAACATTACAGAGGGAAAGCAAGAAAGGCTACTGGCACTATGGAAATAGTGGGGCAAAAAAGAAAATAGAAAAAATTCTAAATCATTTTCTTCACAGAATTGAAAAATGAGATTTAGCTATAGGAAATATAAGTATATGAATTTTAGAACAATAACAAAGAACTGCTGGGCCAAGAGGGGATGAGGAAAATGGCTATAAAGCATCAGGACTAAAAAAACAAATGTGCTCATAAAAAAGCTTTCAATGGAATAGACAGAAAACATCTTATTTTGGTTAATTATTCAGTAGGGACGGTGGTTTTTGTTTTGCAGATGGGAAAATGAAACCTTTAGAGGGAAAGTGACTTGAGCATTGTCATAAAGAAACAGGACCCCACTGTTCTGATTCTCAACTCCCTTTGCACCCAAATCCAAATGACATTCCATCTTTAATGTTCTATTGTTCTCTAAAACTCAACCCTCTAGGATGTGGAAACTCTGATGCTTTTGGAAATTGCTTCTATATTTGTCTAATGCCAACTTCTGTGTTAGGAGAAGTTTGAAGTTCAACCCAAAAACACAGGGCTTGGCATGGTCAAAAGCTCATTACAACTTCTCATTAGTTGTGTCTCTTGGGGCAACTATGGCATTCCTGAGTGTGACTCAGTATCACCAGTCACAACTGAGGGTTCCTGATTAATCTGAACTGAGCCAGAGTCCACAGTGAGGCCACAATAAGATCCAAGCAAATGAAGCAACACATCTTGTAAGAAGGAAGTATCTTGAAATGCCACCTTATTACTAACCTTAATAATACCTAATACATATTTAGCATGTATTATGTATCAGGCACTGGATTTGTGCTTGGCATTCATTAATTCATTTATTTCTCTTAAGAACCTTGTGACGCAGGTACTATTTTATTGTTATTCCTTTTTAAAAATAGGAAACTAGGTCACAGAGACATTGAGTAATTTGCAATGCTGCCTAGGAACAGGAATTACTTTAGAATAGTTAGAATATATCAACTGATACTCAGGATCCCAATTTCAGGAGTCAGGAGAAGTTTCTCTAGATTAAAAACAACCTTGTCAATCCAAATAAACTATGGGGTTTAGTTCATAGTAATGTACCAGTGACAGTTTCTTGGTATGGGACAAATTTATCATGGCAATGTAAGATGTTAACAATGTAAAAAACTAAACTCCTTGTAATACCCTTATAATTTTTCTATAAATCTAAAACTAATATAAAATATGGTTTATTCCTAAGAAAAAAATGGATACTGGATACTTCATAGAGGGAGCTTTTCATTGAGTCCATTCAGATGAAAAACCGTGCTATTATTTTTCCTAAAAGTCATAAAAATATTTGAAAACAGTGGGGCCTTCACAACACTGTACATTTTACATGTAAGTGAGAGAATGCTAAGGTCTCCATTAGTACTAACTTAGCTTCAGAGACTTTTGCTAGAGTTTTAAAGGCAAATTGGAAACTATTTCCTGGAACGACGCCTCACAGCATGCCTTTTGATATTTGGATTATATTACTTAAATTCTGAAGAAATCTTTGCTTTTTCCCCCTTCTGTGCATTTTTGATGCTGAGCTGTTTCCGGTTTTCCCACACTCCTGCCTGTCACAGAGAAGAAACCACAAAAATGCAGTACAGCAAAGTCTGTCCAAAGAGCTGCAATTCCATCTCAGGAGGCTGAGGAGTTCTTCTGCCAGCTGTGAGTTCAGGGCAGCAGGCAGTGTCTTCAAACACCCAGCCCTGCTGCCTAAGCCCACCTCTCCACCAGCTGACCAGCCACCACACAGGCCACCCTAGGCCATCTCAGGATATTGGCAATAACCAGAGAATCCATAAACAAATTCAGCATTCTGGCAAATTCAGCATTCACATCCGACTCACTAATTTTCCTAGTTAACTGTAGGCTTTTCAAACCTGTGAAGGAGAGTATGGTTTTAGAATGCATGAGAGTGACTAAAGCTTATGGAGTTCTTATGTGGGCCAGGCTTTGTTCTATGTACTATATTAACTTTGCTAATATTTATCAACTGACCTAGGAAGTAGATACTGTTAATCAAAAGATTAATTTGTAACTTGCTGAAGGTATCAAATTAATGAAGTGTGGCTTGGGAATGTGAATCTAGGCAGTCTGGCTATAAAGGCTGCACCCTTCAGGATTTGACTCTTATTCTTTCTAGGGTGAGAAGATACATAGTTTCCTTTCTATTTTGCTACTGGAATTCAACCGCAAACTGCAGCCTTCTTACTGCCTTTCCTTACTACTCCAGAGGGTTCTGCAGTCATTATAATGCCAACTATTCCTAGAACAGTGTTTGGTACTTTAGTGGGCGCTGAATACATATTTGCTGGATAAAGGAATAATGGCAGCAATATAATTAAAACACTCATAAGGGATTGTTTTCAATCCAAATCCAGAATTTGATTCACCATCCAAGGAGGAAAAAACAGTAACTACCTTTTCTATGTCCTAGGATTCTTTCTTACAACTAATACTGATCTTGTAAAGGATAAATGAATGAGAAGCCTTAACAAGGGCAAGAAAAATATATAATACAAATCTCCTGTAGGTATCTACACAGCAGGAAAGGCCTGTCTTTTCCAGACACCTCTGTAAAGCTCCCCAATTTTAAGCTAAAAAAGGGCTGCTTGAACCAACATCTTTTACCAATCTATTTCTAGTTCATTAACCAAAAAATGCTGGAGGTAGAGTGAAGGATTGTGACCCACAAAAATTTGATGCAGGCATGGAAATGTCTTTTTTTTTTGGCATAAAATAGGTGGATTACAAAAGGCATTATTATAAAACCACTGTTGCTACACAGAGCTTGTTGACTAATGTGAACAAAATTTATTTTCCCAAATGAAATCTCGATCCTGTATCTTCTCATTCACCTGCCTAAAAGTGAACAAACAAACAAGGGGGGAAGAGAAGGGTGCTGATCTGATTTTGTAAGATGACCAAGAAAAGACACACAGAGGAAGTTTCGTTTCCTTTCTTGAAGCCGACGGTTTAGGACTGTTACCTGGTGCACTGTCAGATTATAGTTCTTGTCAGAGGCCAGCAGAGTTGGTTAGCAATGACCCTGAACCCTGCAGGCAGCTCTCATCACAATCACCTGTGGGACCTAAATAAGCAGTGCCTGCCTCTCCCACAGGGGAGAGCCCAGCCATCCACATGTTGCAATAGCGCCACAGGTGATTTCAACTGTAGCCACAGCTGAGCCTGCCTGTATTCCCCATCAGGTGTTCTTGTCTTCAGTAACTCAATAACTATATTCAAGGCTCCATAAATAAAGAGTATTATTAGCTTAAAATTGATAAAACTCAAAGAAAGTGAACAGAAGATTATAGAAAACTTACTTGGAAGCCCTCTGGGATGTTGCCTTTCTGAGCATTTGTTTGTGATTGGGTGGGGGCTTGGGGACCAGGGAGGAGGAAGAACTTGGAGGTGGCACCACTTTTTGTGGTAGAGTGGTTGGCTTCTGGCCACTAACTGTGGCACTTGAAATTCTGCAGCCTGTACCATTATTCACTGTCCATAAATTGCAGTTAGGTAGTGTCTGGCTACCAAAGATTGCCTACAAGAAAAAGAAAAAAAAAAAAGATTGATGGAGATCCTCTTCACAACCCACTTGTTATATGTAACTAGTTTGTAATCCTGAAGGGGGGCAAAAAGAAAAGGGGAACTGTTAAATAAAGTCATTTTTTTTAAAGGAAAAACTTCTCTAACATTGCTAATGCAGGTCTAGATTCAGAGGAGGGGAATCTCTTAAAGCAGAGAGTTGGGATGATCTTGCTGAAAGTACATTGGGCTAGGAATTGGAGTATCTAGGTAATATGTCTTGGTGCCCATGCATGAATCAGGAAAGCATTTGGTCTCTCTCAGTCTTAGTTTCCTTCACTGTGAAAATCAACAAATTGTTAATGAATGTCTCTTAGCGGGTGTTAAGCACTAGAAATAGAGCACAGGCTAAAACTAACTCGAAGCTTGACTCCATTCCAGGCCACTCTAAAACTGTGAACTCTAGAAGATTTGCATGTAGGAGGATAAGGAAGAAGTCACTGGGGCCAGGGCATCATGAGCAAATAGAGAGTGGAGAGATGAGGCTGGATCAGGAACCAGGAACCAGACCTGGTTATGGGCTTGAGGGCTAGTTTAGAATTCTTTGTGTTTTTTTTTTTTGAGACAGAGTCTCGACCTATCACCCAGGCTAGAGTGCCATGGCATCAGCCTCGCTCATAGCAACCTCTAACTCCTGGGCTCAAGCAATCCTCCTGCCTCAGCCTCCGAGCAGCTGGGACTACAGGCACGTGCCACCGTGCCCACCTGATTTTTTCTATTTTTAGTAGAGATGTGGCTCTCGCTTTTGCTCAGGCTAGTCTCGAATTCCTGACCTCAAGCAATCCTCCTGCCTCGGCCTCCCAGACTGGTAGGATTACAGCATGAGGCGTGAGCCACCATGCCCGGCCCTAATTTAGAATTCTGATGTAGTAATACCTTACTGACTTAGAGCCAACACACCCAGCTAATTTAAAAATTTTTTTTTGTAGAGACAGGGTCTCACTATGTTGCCCAGCTGGTCTCAAACTCCTGGCCTCAAGTGATTCTCCTGCCTTGGCCACCCAAAGTGCTAGGATTATAGGCATGAGCCACTGCACCCAGCATGAATTATATTTTTAATATTGTGAGTGAACTGCCATCAGTAAGAACATCTATTCAATAAGTGTTGCCATGGGGACAACCATATTTCCTAATCCATCAAGTTTTTCTTTTTTTTCCCAAAATCTTTCTGGGGCTTCTAAATACAAACAAAAAGATGAGTGAAAAGGGCAAGTTGAGAACAGTGAGTATAGTGAGCTCTCATTTCTGTAAAAAAGAAAAAAAATACATACAAATACATACATATATATGTATATATACACACCAACACACACCAAGACACAGCAAGACACACCAACACACACACTAGTATCTGCACAGAACAATTCTGAAAGGATACACAAAAAACTGGTAGCCTTGATGGAGAAGAACCAGTTAGCCAGGAGTTAAGGTAGGAGGGAGACTAACTTTTTACTACGTATCATTAGTATCTTTTGAATTTTGTACTGTGTATGTAGTAATTTATTACAAAAATAAATAATTAAACAGACAAAAGGAAGTTGAGTTCTAATAACATTTAAGCCAGTAACAAATTAACGCAGTACAAGTCAAAAATATCCAAATGAAGCCTAAGTTTCAACCAGCTGGGTATAAGACTCCCTATTAGATTGGGTTAAAGAAGGAATTAACTGTTCAACACAGGCTACAAAAGCAGATTAGGTCACCAGTGAAAGGCAGAGAGACCCAGAGTAAATGGAAAAGAACATGGCTTGCAGTCAAATGTGCCTGGGCTCAAATGTTGGCCCTGTCACAAAGTGGGTGATCTTTTCAAGTTGCTTTAACCTCTCTGAGCTTCAGCTTTCTCGTAAGCAATTAAAATTACTTTGCTGGATTGTTGGAGAGTAAATGAAGACCCTGCAAGTACCCCCGGCCCAGACATTCAATAAGGGTTTCCTGAAATAAATTAAGAGCCAAGTACACAGTAGACACTCAACAAATGCTCCATTCCTTCCCAAACCACCACCTCAGTCCATTAAGGAACCAAAGGAAGGCATGACATGCAAATCTACCTATCAGTAATCATTTGTGAATGGTAGTTGGTTACATATTTTTTTCCAACATGTTTTTCTAGTCTTATGATGATGCTCACTAGCTGTGAAAGCAAACTCTTAAAATGAAAACATACGTTTAGGTCCCCCAGATCGTATTTATTCAATTCTCTTTGACAGAAATAATCTTTTCCTCTTCTAAACACTTAGAAAAATTTATTTTTGTGTGTCTTATCACAGTTGGTATGTTCTACTTTGCATTACAGCCATTTATGTATGTACTTTTTCTCCCTTTGAGACAATACATACTGGAAATGGCTGGATTATGTATGTGATTAATTTTTGTTTCAGCCCCAGTGCCTAGTAGAAAGCCCAGGTGTTTAATAAATGAAAATAATGGGGGAAAAAAACCTCAACTATTCATCAACTAAATTCCCATACAAGAAAATAGGCAAATATGTATTTACATACAGATGTAATCTTATAAAAGGACCATTCTCTGGACTTTGAACAGTGCCTAGTGTGTTGTTTGTTACCAATTCACACTCAGCCATAAAATATGTCAGCCTTTCTGCAGATCCTAAACAAAAATAAATTCACCTTCCTAGATGCAAATTTTGTGGTAGGACCTGAGACATTGATGCTCTATATAAGATTAGTGTTTACTTCAAACAGCAAAATAAAATAAGTTAGAACTTATTGCCTGGATACTATCACCTTCTCCCTGATTTTGTTTGGGTAATAATGTGTGCCCAGCTGACAAACTGCATTTCTGAATCTCTCTTGTACCCAAGGATAACCACATGACACACATTCTGGCCAATGAGATATAAACAGAAGTTTCTGGGGGCAGTTTTGAGGAAAACTCTTTAAAGGGGGCAGACTTGGTTGGTACACACCTTTTGCCCTTTACTTACTGTTCTTCCCTCCAAGAACATGGGTATCTACCTAGAGATGGACAAGCATAGGGTTATTAAGGTAGGCTAAGAATTGAAGAGGATACAGACAGAACAAGCATGGGTTTCTGATGGCATCATAGAGTCTGGGAGAGTCTACTCTAGATTTTTAACCATACGGGGGAAAAAACCCTTTAACTTGTTCAAGCCATGAATGGGGAGAGGGAGTTCTGTTACATGCAACCAAATGGAATCTTAACTGATATGAGAAATAATTGTCAATCTACCACACATTCAAGTTTGCTTAAGCCTTAATACAACAGAAATGTACTGCATCTCAGAAAGCAGATACCCTTTCCAAATATAGTAAAAACCTTCTAGGTTGTGACTTGTGGTTTGATGATGATACTCTAATATATTGAATGGATAACGAAACAATTACAATTGTACACCATTTGAAACTCCAAAGAGTCAGTAATGTAGACAGGTCCCCAAGTGTCTCATGAAAGCCGAGGCTAAGTGGGATGGGACTGAAGCAATTAAATCTGATAAGAAAACCAAGAAAACTCAGGCAATGTTAAAAGTAGACATGTAAATGTGTTTAAACCAGTGGCAGAAATCAGCCCCTCCAGGCCCCCATAGCCTGTACTGGCCCTAATCCTATAACTCCACCCACTATAGATCACATGAACTATTTTGTCCTGATATTCATTCATAAAAGGACAGAAGAATGATATGGAGTTCTTTCTCTATATTTCTAAGAAATGTGAGGTTTGGATTTACAATTAACAACACAGGGATGGAGGCTGCACCGTTGTTAATGTCCTAGGAAGGAGAGAGCTGTGTAAGCACTGGCCTCTACTCAAGACCTGGTCACCACGTACATGACTCTTGCTTCTTTGCTGGGTGTGGGAAACAGCCATACTACAGCAAAAAGACTCAGAGAAAACCACAGTTTGAGGGTTGGCTTGGCCCCAGGCAACAGACTGGAAAGGCCCTCCTTCCCCCACAACAGCAGGGTACTCGTGGGTGGGAAGGAGGAATTTCTGATAGACAGAACACAGACTGCAACTTGGAAGGTTCCGAGGAAGCAAGATCTGGGCTCTCTTACTAGAAAGATAATACTGTTCAGAGATTAAATTCTGGGAGGATTTTTAAAAATTCCTTCCAGAAAAACACTCCTTTTAGCTTTCACTCAGGCTTCTTGGTGATGGAGTAGAGCTGGATGTCTCTTCACAGTGAAATAACTCTGTAAATTCATTTTTTGAGAATTCGGGGAGATGAAGTAGGAAACGTTAACCTCTATTTAAGGAGGTTAATGCTTCTTCGTGCCCCCCTTACTCTGATTTCTGAAGAGCAAACATTTCTATGTATTATTCTCCCCTCATTAGATTTTGTACTAACTTGGATTAAGTTCCCATTATACAAAGCCACTTCTAGTATGTTTCTCTCTGGCAGCTAAAGTACTGAGATGGTGCATTTTCTTGAGTATGGAAGCCACTAATAGCTCACCTTCCTACAACCAGGCTGAGAATTGTTCAATGCAAAAAACACATTGCAACTTTTGTACAACCCTCGGACGCTGTAAAAACCTCAGGGCCAAGATGAGGGTGAGGGTAGCTGTTTCTATTTTGACAAAAGTAAGCTTCCAAAAGGCCTTTGTCTCACACTGTGTGGAGTTCTTGGCTGTGTTCCATTCACAATGTTTGTCAACTGGGACAAGACTGGAGGCTGAGCAAGAGCAACAGAGTATAACTTCTGATATTGCTACAGAGCACAGAGCTGTATTATGACTCCAACAGGGATGGGGCGGAAACCCAGAAGTTGCTACTGTTCTTACAGAGAGACCAACCACACAAATACCTGAGACAGGACATGGAGCTGCTGAAGATACTGGAAATCCTCTGGCATATCCTTCTATTTCTAAAATCAATTAAGAAGCTCCTTCTCCTTTAGCTAGTAGGAAACAAAGTTCTTTTTTTATTATTTTTTGAGACAGAATCTTACTCTGTTGCCCAGGCTAGAGTGCCTTGGCGTGAGCCTAGCTCACAGCAACCTCAAACTCCTGGGCTCAAGCGATCCTTCTGCTTCAGCCTCCCGAGTAACTGGGACTACAGGCATGTGCCACCATGCCCAGATAATTTTTTTTTCTATATATTTTTAGTTGGCCAATTAATTTCTTTCTAATTTTAGTGGAGACAGGGTCTCTCTCTTGCTCAGGCTGGTTTCAAACTCCTGACCTTGAGCGATCCGCCTGCATCGACCTCCCAGAGTGCTAGGGTTATAGGCGTGAGCCACCGCACCCGGCCAGAAACGAGGTTCTTACTACTTCAAGTGACCTAGTCTAAAGGATGTAAATACAGGTACTTAACCTGGGCAGAAGAATTTTGGAACTATTATTCACCAACCAATTGAAATCAGTGTGCTTCAGACAGTCCCTAAGTACTTGCTAACATTTGAGAAGCACTGAAGGTAATTATAACCAGATATTCAAATATATTCATAAGCCTCAGACTCCTTCATCTAATCTAACCGAAGATACCATCAGTAGTCTCTGACCTGGTTTTTCAATAGTATTGAGACACTTGAACTGATCTTGGGCTGGGTGTGTGACACGACCAACAAAGCCTAATTATGAGGCAGCTGGCTAAGGCCAGGGCTACAGCCCCTGACCACAAAACCCAGTGAAACTTACTCGCCCTAAGACATCGCACGGATGACCCTCTTCATTAGTAGCCCTGCCCTCCATCTGCCCACAGAACCAATCCCTCATACATTGGTGAAGGCTGATATTCTGATGGCAAGTTTAGACTCATATGACTGTAGACTGCTTTGCTTTCGATTTCTTTCACATCTCCCTCAGTGACCAGCAATGTCTGCACATTGGTCTCTCAGAAACACACACACACACACACAGTTGGCAGACTGAAAGTTTTTCCCCTTTTTTTGAAACACCTTGATTTCTTTACTACATGTTAATTAGAAAAAGGAAAACAATGCTAAAAGTCATTTCTAATTCTACTCTCAGAGATAACCTGTTAACACTTAGACATATTTCTCTGTATAAACAAAGTATGTATATAGTTGTACTTCTACGTGCTTACAAAAATGGGATCATAGATACCCAATGTGTTGGAAAATGTTTTTCTTTCAAATATCTATCATCAGTATTTTTTCCTATCTATTAAGATAGATCTAGATCACTGTTTTTAATGGCTGTGTATTTTCTACTATGGTTTATCATAATTCACTTAACCAATCACCAATAGAATGCTATAAATTGACACAGTGAGGTAGATCTATATTTGTAGTTATGGAAATATATATGTTCATAATAAATTTCTCAGTGAAAAAAAAAGCAGGCACTCAAAATCTTATGCTTCCATTTTGAAACACTATACACACACATATTGAGGTTGTCACTAATTTATTTTGCTCTTTAAGAACAGTGCTGTGATAAACATCATGTTATCTAAATATTTTCACATATGCTTGATCATTTTCTTAAAATAATTTCCTAGAAGTAGACTAGCTAGATTGGAAGTCTTTTTATTCATCTGCTTCAAAACTTTTTCATGTATTAATATATTCCCAAACGGCTCTCACTATAGGCTGTAGCAATTTACACCTCTATCAGTAAGTATGTTTGATAAGATTAATTTCCTTATCTTTCCTTTGATTATTATGAGGAAACAGCTTGTGTACCATGAAATGCTATCTCATAATTTGATGCTAATGTTGTTTCTTTTCTTTTTTATAAGATATTGACACCTTTGGACAAACATGCTAACAATCTACACAGATATTATTCTAAAGAATAATCATTTCTTCATGGCTTGCCTTTTCAAACCTTTGGTAATGTCTCTTGAGATATAGAATTTTAATTAATTAATTAATTTTAATAAAGACCAGTCTGTCAATTTTCCCTTTTTTTGGTTAATCTTTTTGTGTCCTGTCCTAATCAACTGACTGTATATGTATAGGTATGCCTCTGTTAGTTTTATTTCTAGGTATTCGATGACTTCATGTTTTTGTAAATAGTATCATTTAACTTTTTTTCAATCTATTGCTGGTAATTCTGATCTCTTTTATTTGTGTTTCACCTTTTTTCTCTTTGATCATTCTTGTAAGGTGTTACTAGATTTTATTAAGATTTACAAAAACTCAATCTTAAAATTTGTGGATTTTTTCCGTTTTATGATTTTATGTTTTCTACTTCTTTGATTTTTGCTCTTCTCTTTAAATGTCAAAATACCTGTTTCTTGCAGGGTCACAAAATCTATTTCATTACCTTTATTTTTCTCAAGTAAGTTCTTTCAGTTCCTTTACAGAGGAAGCCAATAATTTGGGGTTTGGTAAGGGTGTGTTTTCTTTCTTTTCTTTCTTTTCTTTTTTTTTTTTGACAAGTTGTATTTTCATTTTAATTTTGTTCAAATGTGTACACGCACACACATATATATAAATAACAAATATGGAGAATATGAAAAAAGTATTTCAAGTTGACAATATTAAAATAGACAACCTGATAAAAAGATAGACTAAAGATTTGCCCAGGTACTTCAAATAAAGGCCATCTAACTGATGCATAAACAAATGAAAACATGCTTAACTTTATTCATCATCGGGTAAACAAAAATTAAAACAATAATGAAATATCATTGTATACTTACTGGAATTACTAAAATATAACAAAACATTGACATTTCTAAGTGTTGATGAGGAGAAGGAAGTGTCATATATTGATGGTAAGAGTGTAACTTGGAATGATCCCTTTGGAAAGTTATTTGGCAATGTTTGCTGAAGCTAAACATACATGTTTTATAAATCAGCAATTCTATATTTATGAACATCCCTAACAAAATGCTTACACATGTTCACCAAAATACATGTAAAACAATCTTATCAGCATTGTTTATAATAGCTAAAATGTTCATTAATGTTAAATATAGTATGACATATTCATATTATAGAATCCTTTATATTAATAAAAATAAATGAACTACAAAAAAAAAAAGAATAATCATTTTATCCTGGTATTAATCATTCTCTTTAGTCTTTCTTCTCATATCTCTCTTTAGCAACTCTCAATAAATTAATTTGCATATCATTTTTAATTGTTCAAATAAGTAAATATTAGTTTTTTAAATGTAGCTAATCAGTACTTTATGAGCCTTGAGCTTCTCCTGAGATACCTTTATTAATATCATTTTAACCAATTTATGCTTCTGGCACAGGGATTTAACTAAAATGTTATGTATATTTAAAATTAAAAGAAATACATAATAGAAGAGATATTTGCACATCCGTGTTCATTGATGCATTATCCATAATAGCCAAGATGTAAAAGTAACCTAAATGCCCAGTGATGAATGAATGGATAAAGAAAATGTGATGTATGCATGTGTGTCCATACACACACACACACACACACACACAAGAATATTACTCAGCCTTAAAAAAGAAGAAAATCTTTTGAAACACAGTACCATGAAAAAACAAAAGAAGGAAATCCTGTGATACACTACCACATGGATGAATCTTGAGGACATCATGCTAAGTAAAATAATCCAATCACAAAAGGACAAATCCTCTATTGTTCCACTTAATATGAGGTATGTAAAGTAATGAAACTCAAGGAAACAGAAGGTTGTTGTCCGAGGCTGGGGGGAGAGGAAAACAGGGAGTTTTTCAACGAGTATAGAGTTTCAGTCATGCAATATCAAAAGTTCTAGAGATCTGCTGCACAATACCATACTGTATATATAAAAATTATTGAGGGTAAATTTATGTCGTATGTTTTTTACCACAATGAAAAAAAGGGCAATACGTAATGATGAGAGTATCTAATTTTTACTGAGCTTTTACCATGGATGAGCACTGCTCTAAGTGCTCACTCTGTTATTATCCCATCTAACCCTCCACTCTCTTGGAGCATGTCCCATCATTTCCATTTACAGAAGAAGAAACCAAGGCACAAAAAATGTTCAGCGATTTGTCCATGATTGCACAGCTACGGAGTTGTAAGTGTGGATTTGTACCCATGGAGTCTGATTCAAGAGCCCCACTCTACTATGCTGACTTATTTGTGTTATGCTGACACCCTTTTAAAGCAAATGTACCTAAAGCAAATCTATTCAAATCAAATCTCCTTTCCAAAGCAAATCTAAAGCAAACCTAGTAATATGTCCAATTTTCATCAGATTCATATAAAAGACAGATTTCATTTGCTTTGCTCCAAGATGATTCTCTTTCTAGAGAAGAAAAGGTTGAAAAAACTTTGTCTGGAGGCAAATCTTTGTTACTTATTTTAAAAGTTAAAGAGTGTGTGTGTGCACGTGTATACAAAGATAACCTCAAAAGATCAGCAATGATCCCAGACTGAGAGCTCAACTGGTTAAAAAAAGAGAATTCAAGGCCAGGCGCGGTGGCTCACACCTGTAATCCTAGCACTCTGGGAGGCCAAGGCGGGTGGATTGCTCAAAGTCAGGAGTTCAAAACCAGCCTGAGCAAGAGCGAGACCCCGTCTCTACTAATAATAGAAAGAAATTAATTGGCCAACTAAAAATATACAGAAAAAATTAGCCGGGCATGGTGGCGCATGCCTGTAGTCCCAGCTACTCGGGAGGCTGAGGCAGAAGGATCGCTTGAGCCTGAGAGTT
>CAUYRT010085497.1:0-14518 GCA_963574885.1 Lepilemur ruficaudatus | reverse complement strand
TGGCAATCCTCCTTGTGTCAGTAACAAGCAACTGGACATAGGCTGAAACTCCCTTGCAGTTTTCACAACATTGTCTCCATTCTAATAGGATCACTCAGTTCAGACCTGTCTGAGTTTTTTTTGTTGTTGTTGTTGTTTTTGTCTGTGTGTGCGTTTGATAATGTGTGAGTTTGTGAATTTTTTTGAGATATTGAGACATGCTAGAAAGGAGGCAAATTCCCTTTTCCTCTCAATTATCCACTCACCATTCCAGCCACCCACCCTTCCAAACCCCACCTTGTTTTTTGTTTTTTGAGACAGAGTTTCACTGTGTTGCTGGGGATAGAGTGCTGAGGTGTCAGCCTAGCTCACAGCAACCTCAAACTCCTGAGCTCAAGCAATCCTCCTGCCTCAACCTCCTGAATAGCTGGGACTACTGGCATGCATTACCATGCCTGGCTAATTTTTTCATTTTTGTTAGTAGAGACAGGGTCTTGCTCTTACACAGGCTTGTCTTGAACTCCTAACCTCAAGCAATCCTCCCACCTCAGCCTCCTAGAGTGCTAGGATTATAGATGTGAGCCACCACACCTGACCCACACCCCACCTTCTTGCCCCCCTTACAAACACAGACTTGTGCATTCACATTCCTTCTATTACATAGGCACAATCACGTTTATTAACAGGCAAGCATAGTGCCAAAAATCCCATAATGACTCTCATGTGACCATTTGTGGGGAGCTGTCCTGAAAATGGGAGCTTGCTGCCCAGAACACTGGAGTCCTTGGTGACATAGCAACTGCCCCTAGGCGTAGCTCTCCCATCTTAAGTGCACCAATTGTTCCATAGTATAGGCTTGAATAAATAGAATAGTTAATAGTAATAGAATGTCCTTTGTCTCAACCTTGAGAAAGCAGAAAAGCTATTCTTAGATGAAAAACAGCCTCCCAGATTCCAGAAAGTCCTGCCCTAAGACCCCAGGCTGGAGGCCAGGTGTGGTGGCTCACGCCTGTAATCCTAGCACTCTGGGAGGCCGAGGCGGGTGGATCACTCAAGGTCAGGAGTTCAAAACCAGTTCTGTGTCTTCTATATAAATAAGGCCTCTAAATAAACATGGTACGGCAGTCTTCACAGACTCCGTCCTCCCGTTTCCATCTGTGTTTTGTCTCTTTATTTCTCATCCTCACCCCCAACTCCAAATTCCGCACGTTGCCGACTGGCTCCGGCACTTAGCCATGAGTACAACTTTAAAAATGGTCAAATGGAAATGCTAGAAATGAAAATTATAATATGAGAGATAAATGACTTTCACGAACTTGCTGGCAGACTGGACATGACAGAGGCAAGGAATGAATCAGTGAACTTGAAGATAGGTAAGTAGAAATTAACCAACCTAAAATACAAAAAGAAACGATTTTCCTGTAACTCTGTGCTTGGGGCAAAAAAAGAGAATAAAAGGCTGGGCACAGTGGCTCACTCTGTAATCTCACATTCTGGGAGGCCGAGGTGGGAGGATCACTTGAGGCCAGTAGTTCGAGACCAGCCTGGGCAACATAGCAAGACCCTGTATCTACAAAATTTTTTTTTTGAGACAGAATCTTACTCTGTTACCCTGTGTAGAATGCAGTGGCATCATCATAGCTCACTACAGCTCAAACTCCTGGGCTCAGGTGATCTTCCTGCCTCAGCCTCCCTAGTAGCTGGCACTACAGGCGTGTGCCACTATGCCCAGCTAATTTTTTCTATATATTTTTAGTTGGCCAATTAATTTCTTTCTATTTTTAGTAGAGACAGGGTCTCGCTCCTGCTCAGGCTGGTTTCAAACTCCTGACCTTGAGCGATCCACCCGCCTCGGCCTCCCAAAGTGCTAGGATTACAGGCGTGAGCCACCACGCTCGGCCCTACAAAAAATTTTTACAAATTAGCTGGGCATAGTTACTCATGCCTGTAGTCCCAGCTACTCAGGAAGCTGAGGTGGGAAAATCGCTTGACCTCAGAAGTTCAAGGCTGCAGTGAGCTATGATCATGCCACTTCACTCCAGCCTGGGTGACAGAGTGAGATCCTTTCTCAAAAAAAAAGAGGAAAGGAAAAAAAGAGCCAGGTGAGGTGGCTCATGCTTGTAATCCTAGCACTCTGGGAGGCTAAGGCAAGAGGATTGCTTGACCTCAGGAGTTTGAGACCAGCCTGAGCAGGAGCGAGACCCTGTCTCTACTAAAAATAGAAAAAAATTAGCCAGGCATGGTGGTTCGCACCTATAGTCCCAGCTACTCAGGAGGCTGGGGCAGGAGGATCACCTGAGCCCAGGAGTTTGAGCTATAGTGAGCTATGATGATGCTACTGCACTCTACCCAGGGTGGCAGAGTAAGATTCTGTCTCAAAAAAAAAAAGAGAAACAAGAGTGGGAAAAAAAGAACAAAACCAAGCACATGAGATCTATGGAATGAAAGCTAACGGTATAACATATGAGCAAAGAGAGAATGAAGTAAAGGAAATGTTGACCCCAAACTATGACCAAAAATTTGCCAAAACTGATGAAACACATCATCAATCCATAGACCCGAAGAGCTTAGTGAACCTTAAGCATGATAGACATAAAAAAAAAAAACCTTCCTATAGGCACATCATAGTCAAACTGCTGAAAAACAAAAATAAAGAGAAAAATTTGAAAGCAATGCGAGGGAAAAAGACATGCTACTTACAGGGAATGATAAGAGTGACAGCTCACTCCTCATCTGAAACAACAGAGGCCAGAAAATAATGGAACAACATATTCAAAGCTAAAAGAAAAATAAAAATTGTCAATCTAGAATTCTATATTTAGTGAAAATATCCTACAAAAATTAAGGCAAAATAAAGTTTCAGCCCTGGATGAGACTGAATAAAGAATTCATTTCCAACAGACATACAATTACAGAAATACTGAAGTAAATTCTTTAGGTAGAAGAGAAATTATGCCAAACTGAAAGAAGGAATGAAAAACACCAGAAGGAGAAGGGGTAAATATATATTATTATTTATTGCTTAAAGTAAAAAATAATAACAATGTGGCTGAGCACAGTGGCTCATTCCTGTAATTCCAGCACTTTGGGAAGCTTCAGCAGGAAGATCACTTGAGGCCAGGAGTTTGAGACCAGCCTGGGCAACATAGCAATACCCTGTCTCTATGCAAAATTTTAAAAAATTAGCCGGGCATGGTGGTGCATGCCTGTGGTCCCAGCTACTTGGGAGGCTGAAGCAGGAGGATTGCTTGAGCCCAGAAGTTGGAGGTTGCTGTGAGCTAGGCTGACGCCACGGCACTCTAGCCCGGACAACAGAGTGAGACTCTGTCTCAAAAAAGAAAAAATAACAATGTAATGTGGAGTTATCTTTTGTGTATTGCATGTAAAAGCAAAACATATGACAGCAAGAACACAAAGGGTGGGACTGTAGCTGTTGGAGTATTGATGTAATACTATTACATTGTCCATGAAGTCATTGTCATGAAGTAGTAGAATATTGTTTTGAAGGTATTGTGTTAAAAATAGATTGTGTTAAGTTAGGAAAACAAATTGTAATCTCTACAGAAACAGCTAAAAAAAAAAGATAATTAAAAAGTCAATAAAGAAGAGGAAATTCTTTTAAAAATTCAGTTTGTGCCCCCAAAATGGCAGAAAAGGAAAAAAAGAATAAAAACAGATGGAACAAATAGAAATGAAGCATCAAGCTGGTAGACATAAATCCAAAGAAATTAATTATTACATTAAATATAAATGGACTAAAACCGTATTCTGGTTATTATTGCTACATAACAAAATTACCCCAAAATTTAATGTTTCAAAATAATAACTATTATTTTCTTATTGCTCATGGTTTCTGTGAGTCAAGAATATGGGAAAGTATTCCTTGAAAATCTAAACATACAATTATAATATGATCCAGCAATTCCACTCCTAGGTATGCCCACGAAAGAACTGAAAATAGGGACTCAAACAGGTATTTGTATGCCAATGTTCACGATAGCATTATTCACAATAGCCAAAAGGCAGAAACAACTTAAATGTTTATCAACAGAAGAATGAAGAAATAGACTGTGGTATAGCCATACAATGGGGTATTATTCAGCCCAAAAAAGGAATGAAGTTTGGAGACATGTCACAATGTGAATGAACCTTGAAAACATGCTAAGTGAAATAAGCCAGACACAAAAGGACAAATATTATATGATTCCACTTACATGAAATATCTAAGATAGGCAAATTCCTACAGAAATGAAGTAGATTGGAGGTTATCAGGGCTGGGGGTTGGGGAGAATGCAGAGTTATTGCTTAGTGGGCACAGAGCTTCTGTTTGTTTGGAGTGATAGAAAAAGTTTTGGAAACAGTAATGATGGCTGCACAACACTATGGATGTAATTAATACCACTGAGTTGTATATTTAAAATGGTTAAGATGTCAAATTATATATATCCATATCTACATATCTCTATCTGTGTGTGTGTGTGTGTGTTATAATTTATATTTAAAAGAAAGAATTTCGGAACAGCTCACCTGGACAGTTCTGGCCCAGGGTAATTCATGTGGTGGCTGTCAGTCAGTGGAAGCTGGAACAATGTGGTGCTGAAGTAACTTCCAGCTGACTGGGCATCTCTCCCTCTTCATGTTGTCTCAGAGCCCTCGTATGTGGTCTCTCCGTAACAGGTGATTTGGGTTTTCTCATAGCATGGTAGCCTCAGGGAAGTCGGACTGCTCATGTGGTAGCTAAGGCTTGCAGAGTGAGTTTCCCTGCTAACAAGGCAGAAGCTACATTGCTTTTTCTGACCTAGCCTCAGGAATCAATCAGCACCACCAGCCCGGTGGCTCATGCCTGTAATCCCAGCACTCTGGAAGGCCAAAGTGGGAGGATCACTGGAAGCCAGGAATTCAAGACCAACCTGAGCAACATAGTGAGACCTCATCTCTACAAAAATTAGAAAAATTAACTGGGTGTGGTGGTGCACACCTGTAGTTCCAACTACTCAGGAGACTGAAGTGAGAGGATTGCTTGAGCCTGGGAGTTCAAGGTTCAGTGAGCTATGATGAGGCCACGGTAATCCAGCCTGGGCAACAGAATGAGACTCTGTCTCAAAAAAAAAAAAAAAAGAAAAAAAGAAAGAAAGAAAGTAATTGATCAATCAGCACCACTTTTGCCACATTATCTTGATTACCAGCAAGTCACAAGCCTGCCTAGATTATAGGGGGGAGGGTTAAATTCCACCTCTTGATGGGGAAGTGGCAAGGTTCCAGAGGAGCATGTGGGATGGAAGATATTGTTGGGGCTACCTTTGAACAACACAATCTGCCACACACACCAGTTAAAAAGCAGAGACTGTCAGGCTAGACAAAATAGCTATGTTATTTACAAGAAGCACATTTTAAGCATAAAGACACAGACATGTTGAAAGTAAAAGCATGGAAAAAGATATACCAAGCAAACACTGAGCATAAGAAAGCTGCTATGACTATACTAATATCAGACAGAGTAGAATTCAAGACAGAGTATTACCAAAGATAAAGAGAGACATTTCATAATGAAAAAAAGGAAAATAATCAAAAAAATTAACCATTTCAAATATGCAAGCACCTGATAACAAATCTCCCAAATACGTGAAACAAAACTTGGAGCACCAAAGGGTTGTAGAAATAGACAAATCTCCAAACATACCTGTAGACTTTAACATCCCTTTTTTCAGTAATTGATAAAACAAATAAGAAAAAAAATCAGTAAGAATAGTGATTTGAACGCTATCAACCTAATTTACCTAATTGATATTTATGGACTACTCTACCCAGCAACAGCAGAATTCACATTCTTTTCAAGTGCAGATGGAACATTCACCAACACAGACAACATTCTGAGCAATTGAACAACCATCAACAAATTACAAAGGATAGAAATCTTACAAAGTATGATTTCTGACCACAATGATGTTGAACTAGAAATCGTCAACAAAAAGATATCTAGAAAATTTCTAAATATTTTGAAATGAGCAAAATATATACTTCCAAATAACCCATGGACCAAATAAGAAATTACAAATTAAATTAGAAAATATCTTTAACACTGTAATCTCATGAAAGAATTTGAAAAAAAACAAAAAAAAGATTTGAAAAAGAAAATATCTTTATCTGAATAGAAATAAAAATATAAAATATTAAAATTTGGGAATTCAACTAAATAAATGATTAGAGAAAAATGTATAACATTGCTGTATAACATAGCTGCTTATATTAGAATAGAAGAAAAGTCCCAAATCAATGACTTAAGATTCCACTTTAAGAAACTAGCAAAGGAAGAACAAATGAAATCCAAAATAAGCATAAGGGAGGAATAATAAAGAGTTGAAATCAATAAAATAGAAAACAAAAAAGAGTAAATATATAAAAACAAAAGCTGCTTCTTGGGGCCGGGCACAGTGGCTCACGCCTATAATCCTAGCACTCTGGGAGGCTGAGGTGGGAGGATCGCTCAAGGTCAGGAGTTCGAAACCAGCCTGAGCAAGAGCAAGACCCCATCTCAACTAAAAATAGAAAGAAATTAGCCAGGCATGGTGGTGCGCACCTATAGTCCCAAGCTACTTGGGAGGCTGAGGCAGGAGGATCGCTTGAGCCCAGGAGTTTGAGGTTGCTGTGAGCTAGGCTGACGCCACGGCACTCTAGCCTGGGCAACAGAGTGAGATTCTGTCTCACAAAAAAAAAAAAAAAAAGCTGCTTCTTTGAAAAGATCAATATCAGTGGGTGACATCATGGTGTTAAAAAAAAAAACAGAAAAGATCAATGAAATTAATAAACCCCTAGCCATACCAATCAGAAAAAAAAGGAGAGAAGATATGGAGAGATATGGAGACTGACAGAGGGGACATCACTACAAATCTTACAAACATTAAAAAGATAATAAGAGGATATTGTGCCAATTACCAGAGATAAAGAGGGACATTTCGTGAAGAAAAAGAGACAAGAAAACATAACCATTTCAAATATGGAAGCACCAAATAACAAGTCTCTCAAATAGAAGAAGTAATTGGTAGCATTAAAGGTTTCTAGAAATAGACAAATCTCCAAACATACTTGCAGACTTTCTTTTTATGCCAATACATTCAATAACTTAGATAAAATGAACAAATTCCTTGAAAGATACACAAAATCTTCCAGAAAATAGAAAAGGAAGAAACACTTCCCAACTCATTTTATAAGGTCAGCACAACACTCACCCAAACCAAAGACATTACATGAAGAGAAAACTATAGACCGGTATATCCTTCGTGCATACAAATGTAAAAATGCTAAACAAAATTTTAGCAAATCAAGTCTAGCAATATATAAAAAGATAATACACCATGACCAAGTACAGCTCCCAGGAAATCAAGGTTGCTTTGACATTTGGAAATCAGTCGATGTAATTAACTACATTAACAGAAGAACAACAAGAAAAAGAAAAACCACATAATCATCTAAATAGATGCAGAAAAGACATTTGACAAAATTCAACACCCACCTGTGATAAAAGCTTTTAGTAAACTGGGAATACAGGGAAACATTCTCAGCCTGCTAAAGGGCATCTGTGAAAAAACCAGTTAACATCACATTTAATGGTGACACACCAATTGCGTTTTTCTTATGATCAGGAACAAGATAAGGATGTCCCCTCTCACCACTTCTAGTCATTGTTGTACTGGAGGTTCTAGCTAGTGCAGTAAGGTAAGGAAAAGGAATAAAAGGCATAAAGATTAGAAAGGAAAAAGTAAAGTGTCTTTTTTCACAGATGACATGATTGTCTATATAAAAATAAAAATTCTAAGAAATCTGCAAAAAAAGTAGAATTATTAAGTGATTTTAGCAAGATTGTAGGATAGTCAATATGCAAAAAATCCATAATATTTCTATATACTAGCAATGGACAATCAGAAACTGACATTTAAAAGTAGCATTTATCAGCCAGGTGCGGTGGCTCACACCTGTAATCCCAGCACTCTGGGAGGCCCAGGCGGGAGGATTGCTTGAGCTCAGGAGTTCAAGAGCAGCCTTAGCAAGAGCGAGACCTGTCTCTACTAAAAATAGAAAAATTAGCCGGGCATGGTGGCGCATGCCTGTAGTCCCAGCTACTCGGGAGGCTGAGGCAGGAGGATTGCTTGAGCCCAGGAGTTTGAGGTTGCTGTGAGCTAGGCTGATGCCACAGCACTCTAGCCCAGGTGACAGAGTGAGACCCTGTCTCAAAAAAAAATTTTTTTTTAATTAAAAATAAAAGTACCATTTACAATGGCATCAAAAATATGAAATACTGGCAGGAGTAGTGGTTTGTGTCCTGGCTGGGTGCAGGGAGTACTGCTGTGGGAATGAGGCCCCAGAGGGAGTTCATTTACCAGAGCGTGTAGATTCTTCACCCAGAGCTCAAATCTTCTGGCTCTTGGCATCAGACCTTCCAGCTCCCTCTTTGCATGTACTTGCCTGGGGGCAGGGGAGGGTACATTGATCAGGAGTGAATTCACAGTTGGTCTACCATGAAATGGAAGGTTCTTGAACATGTGCCCCTGATGCTGTATATCTTGGCAGCAAAAACCTTAATTCTCTGCCTGCCATTTGCTGGAGTGAAAATATACCAGAGGAAAAGGTTGGAAGCAAAACAGCAAAAACTGGAGGCTGAAAGCAAGAAGCAATCAGAAAAGAAAGATAACTGAAGGGAAATCCAAGATTTTGCAATGTGAATGTCAGTTTGAGTGGACTCCAGCTGAGAAGAAAGAGGAAACAGACTTAACTATCGAATGATGTATCCAGGATCAATGCCCAACCTATATCTTTAACTAAAAACAATGTGCATTTTTATATGCTTATATTTGTTTTCAAAAATAAAATACCTTTGTAAAACAATATGAACTACTTAGGGATAACTTAACGTGTGCAAAACTTATACACTGAAAGCTAAAAATGTCACTAAGAAAAATTACGAAAATGTAAATAAAGGGAGAGAAAGACCATATTCATAGGCTGAAAGACTCATTCTCGTTAAGACGTTGGTTCTCCCAGGACAATCTGCAGAGCCAAAGCAATCACAACAAAGTCCCAGCAGCTTTCCCCCCACCCCCCTCCACTCCCATGTAAACTGACAAGCTGATTCTAAAATTCATATGGCAATGCAAATTACCTGGGCTATTGAAAAGGATTTTGAGAAAGAAGAACAAAGTTGAAGGATGTATATGATTTGATTTCCAGACTTACTCTAATTCTACAGTAATCAGGACAGTGTAGCCAGCCAAGGCTTCACGCGGACCATTGAGCTGAGCAGGCCTGGAAGAGGCAGCATGGGCCAAAGTGACCGGGACAGTGGCCAGGGAGACTCACTTTCCCCAGTCGGTTATTTGGACAAGCAAGTGCCTAATACCAACGTGCAAGAGACAGACAGTTCTGGAGAAGTCCGGAGAAGCACTGCTGGGACGTTCCCTTGGGTCCCCTCAAACAGATTCCCACGAACCTCTTCATCACGTACATGGCAGGCAATGCTGTCTCCATCTTACCTACTATGACGGTGGCTGTGATGGCCTGGCAACCCATTTCAGCCACTTTCAAAATGTTAGAAAATTCAAGCCAGAAGTTTCTTCATGGTTGGGTCTATGTTATTGGGAACCTGATGGCTTTGGCTTTGGCCGGTTACAAGTGCCAGTGCACAGGACAGTCGCCAACATGTGCGTCACATTGGTTAGCCTGTGTTGACCCTCAGAGTTCAGCGGTGGAAGATTGCTTTGTGACCCTGAGAAAGCAGCACCCGGTGCCTGTGTGTTTGGGTCCTGTTTATATCCTCCTTTAAGCCCAGTGGCTCCTCATCATACTCTTAAAATAATCACATGTTGAAAAAACCCAAAAGGCTCTCTTTTCTCCGTGGTAAGGAGACAGATCCTAGAAGGATGATGCGCACATTACTACAAACACAAATAAACCGTACCGCAAGCCCTGACTGCAAATAATGCAGACAACTTTATCGACGTTTCCAGTACAGAGCAAAACAACAAACAAAGCCATAACTCCATGCAAACAGAAGAATGGCTGCTGCTACATCAAGAGCCGTAGCATCTCCTTGCAATAAATTAAATGCTTGAGAACAATGCTTTAAAAAGAGTTGCACAGGCTGGGCGCGGTGGCTCAGGCCTGTAATCCTAGCACTCTGGGAGGCTGAGCTGGGAGGATCCCTTGAGCTCAGGAGTTCGAGACCAGCTTGAGCAAGAGCGAGACCCCGTCTCTAAGAAACATAAAAAAAATAAAATTTTAAAAGAAAAGAGTTGCACAGGTTTCCCTGAAGTCTACTTGCCTTAATATTTCTCTTCTATTTAATGCAAGCTGGGACATAAAAATGCCATTGGAGACACTTGTGGAAGATGTGAGAAACTAATGCTGGACTCAGATTATATGTGATGGAAAGAAAAGTAAACCAGACAAAAAGAGCACACAAAAAATAAAATGAATCACACCTAAATGTAAGAGATACAAACATAAAGCTTCAAGAAGAAATCACAGGAGATTGTCCTTGTGACATTGGACTAGGCAAGGACTTTTTAGATAGGACACAAAAAACACAAACTATGAGCCAGGCGTGGTGGCACGTGCCTATAGTCCCAGCTACTCGGGAGGCTGGGGCAGGGGTTCAAGGCCAGCCTGGGCAACACTGTGAGACCCTGTCTCTGCACAGAAAAACCAAAAACTCACAAACCATGAAAGAAAAAGATTGATAAATTAGGCTCCATCAAAACTAAAAATGTGTGCTTTTTAAGATAGTACAATGAAAAGGCAAGCCACATACTGGGAGAAAATACTTGCAAAACATATATGTGTTAAAGGTCTTATATTCAGAATATATGAAGAACAAAACAAAAATCTCTTACAAGAGTTTCTCTTTAAGAGAGAAAACTCTCTTAAAAATTGGCAAAAATTTGACTACATACTTCACCAAAGAAGATACACAAATGTCCAATAAGCACGTGGAAAGATGCGCCGCATCATCAGCCATAAGGGAAATGCAAATTAAAATCCCGGCAAAATCCCACCAAAATGGTTAAAGTTCGAGGCTAGAAATAAACACTGATAATACCCAGTCCCGGGGAAGACGTGGTGCTGTTGGGAACAACGAGTCCAGGAAGCAACTTGGCAGTTCCCTGTAAGCTCCTACTCCGGGCAATCAGCAAGTGTTCAGCACGGCTCAGTGGCGGCAGCCTCCCGCTGGAAACAGCCCAGGCGTCTGTCAACTGGCAGTGGGAGAAAGAAATGTGGTTCACTCACACACGCGAACGCTACTTAGCACTGAAAAGGAATAAGTGAGGGGAGCCACACGCAGAACGCTACGCACTCGACGGTCCTGCTTAGGTCAAATTCCAGAGAGGGCAAATATACAGTGACAGATCAGTGGTTGCCAGGCTTCAGGTCAGGAAAGACATGGACTGCAAAAGGCCAGGAGGAAACTTTCTGGAATGATGCAAGTGTTTGTTCTATGTCATGATTGTGGTGGTGGTGGTGACATGATTGTATACATTTGTCAAATGTCATCAAACAGCACAATTAAACTTAGTATATTTTATTGGATACTGATCTTTAAAAGTCATTCCAGAGAAGGAGTGAAATGATCACCTACTCACGGCGTGAGTGCAGGTGGCAGTTACACCATCACAGGCACGTGAACTGACGCTGCATCGATAACGAGGAAGAACTCATGGTTACAACATGAGGGAGTCTGCCTGAGCCACCGGCCGGCCATGACCCAAGAGCCCCCTGAGCGACTGACATCATTGCAGCTGGGAAGGAAAACCAAGAAGGGACTCCTCCCGCCCGCTGCCCAACCCTCAGATGATGACATCAAGATCCTCCTGGGTCTAGCGTCTGCTGGGGACCTGGCTCTCTTTCCCATCCTGCCCCTTACATGCCATTCAGGGGGTGTGACAGCCATTCATGTTGACACGGGCACAGCTCATTCCTCCTTCCCACTGCCCACAGGACAGGCCCAGACATCTGCACATGCGTCCCCTCCAGACACGGCTGGGGACTTCCTTCCTTCCCTTGGGGCACCTGGCTCTCCGGTGGCCCCACGGCCACAGGTTTGTGCAGCTTTTTCCTTACTCCTTCTCCACATCTGGGCTCCTCTTTCCCTTCCATCTATTACGTATCTTCCAAGGGCCAGTCCAGGGCCACCTAATGTTTGCTTTTCCCACTGCCCCACGTTAACCCATAACCGCTCCTGGGTGACAGTGACAGCCTCCGCAGGCCTCCACTCCCCTCTGCACAGGTCCATGCATTCCTGGGGCAGGGCCTAGGTCCTTCCATCTCTACACTCGCAGAGCAGGGCCCGCTTCTGATCATGGGGGACCAACCAGTGGGTAGAGAAGGACAGGCAGACCCAGGGATCCTGCCATTTCTGCCCCTGACCCATCCCCCCCCCACCTTCCTCTTCTGCTCACACACCTGGCTGGGGGACCAGAGGGCCACACCTTAGCCACCCACAGAGCCCCTTCTGCAAATCTTAGTGGGATGGGGGCATGCAGAGGGGGCTGCACTGGGGGGGCTAGCACCCCCCACCCCCATTAGGCAGATGCCCTGCTCCTGGGTGACGCCGCCTGGAGGGCAGGGGCCTCTGGGCAGCCCAGTGCCATCTCTGCTGACTCACATGGTCCTGACGGTGAATAAGTCCAGCCAGCCCTTCTTCCCTGGAACTGCTGCCGAGCCCCATCTTTCTTGTCCCCTGTGAGGTGGTTGGGGCGGGCAGAGGGACTCTGCCTGGCCTGGCCTCTCACCTGGCACAGTACCCACCCATGCAGCATCTGCACGTGGGTACCTGCAGGATCCTGGGCCTTGGGGAGTCTTAGCTGTGGAGCCAAGCTCTCCTTGCCACACTGTCTTGCCTTGGTGGCTCTTGGTTCCTCCTGAAGGTCCCCTGCACTTGTCCTAGCTGAACAGGGTAGAGCTGGGTCCTGACTTTGGGGTGGACAAAAACCCTGCTTCTTGGAGCCCAGAGGAGGCTGCAGTGGGGGCCCTGCCTCGAGACCTTTCCCTGGGTTTGACAACAGGACACAGGAGTCCAGGGAGCAGAGATGGCCACAAGCATGGCCACATTGTTCAGGGGTCCTAGCATATTGCTGGGATCTAGGCCTGCACAGTCACATTGGGGCAGAGAAACCGACGGCTACCTGTTTACCCCAAAAGCTGGCATCACTTCCTCAACCTGCTGGCTCTGGTGGAGTGAAAGAAGCAGCCACGGACCTGCCAGCCCCAAGTCGCCACCCATCTCATTGCCATTGTTCAACCTCCAATCGTCTGCCTCCCATCTTACAGAAGTGGAAGCCAAGACTCAGAGACTTGGGTGTAGCCTGGGCAGTGGCAAAGCGGGGACCTGAGACTTGCTTTGTCTTATTCCCAAACCAGGGCCCTTAACGTCTCTGACAATGTAGAGGTGTCATCACATGACAAGGACATTTGTCTTCTGGATACTGAGTCCCAGATGTCACTCTGGGCCAGCACCCGGGGGATGGGCACAAGGGAAGGAAGAGAGAAATTGTGGGTGGGGTGGGACTTTTCCCTCTAGAATCTGGCCCAGGGTGGACTCTACTTTCTGCCCTTTTGTCAAACAATGAAAGTTGTTTTTATGCTACTAGGTTAGTAATGGCACGTGGCTATGAGGACGCGTGTTCTGAGGAGCTGCGGCTGCAGTGTTCAGGCATGGGGTCAGCATTCTGCAGCCGACATCCAAAGGGTTCAGCAAAAACAGGATAAGTATGCATGTGCGTGGTGTGTGCATGTGTGTGATGTGTGTGGTGTGTGCACACGTGTGGTGTGTGCATGATGTGTGTGGGTGATGTGGGGGGTGTAGTGTGTGTGTGATATGTGATGTGTCTTATGTGGTATGTGGTATGTGCATGCGAGTGGAGTGTGTAAGATGTGTGGTGTGTGCATGTGTGAGTGCATGTAGTGTATGTGGTGTGTATGTGCATGTGTGATATATGTGGCATGGTATATGCACGTGTGTGGTATGTGTGGTGTGGTGTGTGTGTGGTGTGGTGTGTACACACGTGTATGATGTGTGTGTAGTGTGTGCGTCTGTGTGGTGTGTGTGGTTGCTGTGTGCATACATGTATAGTGTGTGTGTGACGTGTGTGGTGTTTTGTGTGGTGTGTGTGGTGTTTGTATGGTGTGTGGTGTGTGATGTGTGGTGCTATACGGGTCGGGGGTAGTGAGCGCCTATGTCTTTGGAAAACGGCCACCCTGTGTCCCCTCTGCCCCTTGGGGCTGGGAGGGGCTCAGGCTGGGCCAGACTCTCTGGGCAGGAAGAGCAGGCCTTGGCCGTGGGCCGCACTTAGGCCTGGTCAGCGAGACGGTGTTTGGTCTCGAGCGTCACAGGTCAACAGTAAAAAGGGAGCTGCCCTGGGCCGGGCTGCGCCGGCCTAGGCTGAGCCGCCGGGGCGGGGGGGGGGGGGGGGGGGGGGGGGCGGGGCCGGGGGGGGGGCGGCCCCCCCCCCCCCCTGGGCGGCAGAGGGCGCGGAGGCGGGCCCCGCTCTGG
>CAUYRT010085495.1:0-23334 GCA_963574885.1 Lepilemur ruficaudatus | reverse complement strand
AGGGCTCACCCTTGTTCAGGCTGGTTTCGAACTCCTGACCTTGAGCGATCTGCCCGCCTCGGCCTCCCGGAGTGCTAGGATTACAGGCGTAAGTCACGGCGCCTGGCCCTCTTTCTATTTTCAGTAGAGATGGGGGTCTCGCTCTTGATTAGGCTGGTGAACTCCTGACCTCGAGCGATCCGCCCGCCTCAGCCTCTCAGAGTGCTAGGACTGCAGGCGTGAGCCACCACGCCCAGCCACCCTCTACTTTCTATGGTTTGTCAGAGCACCATTTGAAAACTACTGGTCTAAGGTTATTGATTTTAGATTGCTGAATAGGAATGAATGTAAAAATGTGATTGGAACTAAACCTCTTAATATTTGAGGGTTGTGTCTAAATCAGTGGTGGAAAGCAGTAGAAAACAAGTTATCAGAATGCATTTTATGGATTATTATCTATATTAAAAGTCTGATGAGATTTCTACTTTTTTTCCCTATAGAAAATTATTGGTGTGTTTAAACCCAAATCAGAAGAGCCTTATGGTCAACTGAATCCAAAATGGACCAAATATGTTCATAAGGTCTTCTGCCCTTGCTGCTTTGGCAGAGGCTGCCTGGTTCCTAATCAGGGTTACCTTTCTGAAGCTGGTGCCTACCTTGTGGATGAAAAGCTTCATCTGGGCATTGTACCTAAAACAAAGGTAAGGGAGAATTTGTTTTTAATCATGTACTTCTAATTTATAGCCTGTTTATCTCTGAATAGTAATAATTCCTGATGATTAAGCCTAAAGTTGAGCCCCTTTTTTGGTAATCCAAGAGTCGTGAGCGACTAGTAAATTGACAGTAGTATAGATCCACACAGCATCTAAGGGAATGTGTCTTGTTTCTCTGAGGTCAGACAGTGCTAACAAGAGAAGAAAGAACAACCATTTAGAAAGCAGAAAAAGGTTAGAGATCTAGAGATCCTATTGAAGGTAGAGATAACTAAAATGCTTAAAAGATTGCTATTGTTTTCTTTTTGGCTTTTATAAATTTTTATTTAAGCCTTCCTCAAAATGTTCATTGCTAAGTCTATATTTCATTGCTTTTTGTTTCTAGGTGGTTTGGCTTGTCAGTGAGACCTTTAACTACAGTGCAATTGACCGTGCAAAATCAAGAGGCAAAAAGTATGCTTTAGAAAAAGTGCCAAAAGTAGGTAGAAAGTTTCATCGGATAGGACTCCCTCCTAAGGTAAGTTTCTCTGATAAGCTTTATCTGGGGAGCAATTAGGCACATGTATCCTGAACTCCAGGAGCTAGGAATTCTGTGCTATGAGCTATGGATATAATAATAAAGAAAACAGTTTTTTTAATCTTCCAGGAACTTATAGTAAACAAGTAAGTTCAATGTAGTATGATAAAGCTGTAGATATGATGGTAAGTTCAAGAAGCTTTGACTGGATAGAAGAGGGATGTCTTCTGTAGTTAGGAAGGGTGGAATGTTTCCAAGAAGATGTTACATAGAAGGCTTTATAAAGTAATGGCTAAAAACTCAGATTTAGAAGCAGACCTAGGTTCTAATCCCAGACTCTCTGTTAGTTAGCTCTAAGACCTGGAGCAATTTCCTTATTCTCTAAGCCCCAGTTTGTATAAAACAGGGATGATAAAAAACTACCTCTTAGGTTGTTGTGAGGATACAATTAAGAAATTCATGTCAAGTGCTTGGTACATAGTAAAGATTACTCATTACATGTTAAATTTTGTTTTTTTTCTTGTGACTTTTCAATAAACCTGAGGGATGAGTAGCAGCTAGCTAAGCAAGGGTGGAAAGGGTTAAAGTGGAAAGATGTTCTAGAAAAAGGTTTAGGATTTATTTTTTTAAAATATATTTGGCCTATTTTTTGGTTTGTTGCTGTACATTTATCTAGATAAAAGAATTTCAGTAGGAATTTGTGATTAACTTTTTTAAAAAAAAGTGTACTCCAAGTTGGCAGAAAGTTTGAAAAGTTGGAGGAGGCCTGGGCCTCCTTGGATATACTGAAATAAGCATGACTAAAGGAGGATATTATTTCCACATTCATGACAGTTACTGGTACTTATAAGTTCTTTAAAGAAAACTCTAAGGAAATCATTAAAATTTCATGCCAACAACAATATGAGATGTTAGGATAAGAAATAGATTTTCTTTGTGGTAATTTGTTTGTTCGGATTTATGAGGCACACTAGGTTACACATTGCCTGTGTGTTGTGTGCTGTTTAAATTTGTATTAATATTTCCTTCTTTAATAAATTATTTAATGTTAATTAGTAATTTTAGTAATAACAGCGCCTTTTAAAATGGTTATATCTTCAGGGAAAGGACTTTTAAAAAAAGAAACACTATAGAGGTTATGATTAATTGATTAGTTCTTTAAAATTTATGACAGGATCTTTAATCTACCTGGCTAAGTAATCTATCCTATTTTTTAAATAAAATTTTATTTTGTATTTTATGTTATAAAAAGAATCCTGAAAAGTTTCTTTAGTAAGATAAATTTGCACTGTTATTAAATAACTACAATAGATTGAAAATTTGACCTCCATAATTAAATTTACTTTAATGAATATTTGTAGAAAACAGCATTCTTTTTAAGAGTGTCACCTTAAGGGCACATATTCATTTTCTTTTTTAATTATTCTAAAATAGCTGCTGTGCTCCTTGAGAGCCTAGGGTTGAGCATTCTTTGTTTGCTATGTATTCTTCATGTGATTATTTAAAATTAGTGTATAAAATAGTTTTCTTGATAAATGTGGCTTATCTAAATTAACTCTTCTTTCATATTGTGTTTATATAACATATTTTGTGACAGTACTGCTGAGAAATTAAAAAGTTAATCCCTTTGTTCTTGTACTTTTTTTCTAACTATAGTTCTTAAAATTATAGATCGGTTCCTTTCAGTTATTTGTTGAAGGTTACAAGGAGGCTGAATATTGGCTTAGGAAATTTGAAGCTGACCCTTTGCCTGAGAATATTAGAAAACAATTTCAGTCACAATTTGAAAGATTAGTTATTTTGGATTACATCATCAGAAATACAGGTATTGAAGTTCTCTCATTTGTTCACTCGAATCTTATTAGTTTCAGACTGTATTTTGTTATCCAAATCAAAGCTATGAAATTTGATGCAGAAGTCTTGAAGCCTCTTTCTCCACCTGCTTTGGAAAATAGATATAGTGCTGACTGTCGTGGGCAGAATTCATCCTGCATGGGGGATCCTAACTCATAGCAGGCTCCTCCCAGGTGATAGAGATCAGTTCCCATCCCTTATGGAGAAATTTCTTAGGGGCAAGACAAAGCCAGATATTAGAAATGTTACCTGCATAATATGAATAATTGAAACTTTATTCTGTAAATTGTGTTACATGCTTATTTTGACATTATATAACAGTATAGTCTATAAATACATTAAACTATTAATTTTTTCTGTGCCGGAAGGGGGCAGTGATGTAGATAATCTGTAGCAGTGGTTCCCAACTGTGGGTCCCTGGACTGTCAGATTTAGCATTATATGAGAACTTAAACATGTGTCTTCTCACACACCACCCCATTTCTGCTGAAATTCTGCAAGTGGGGGCCAGCAGACTATGTTTTAAGAAGCCCTCCAGGTAATTCTGTTGCACTCTAAAGTTTAAGAACCAGTGATTCAGAAATGTTTCCTCATTTATGTTAGATTCTGAAAAAGCATCATGTAATTTTCTAGATTTACCTGCTTAATATATTGTTAGGTAATATTAACATTAGTATACAGTCTAGATGACTCTTACACTGACATTAGGTGAGCCTACTTAGAAATTTGCCTAGCAATAGGGGTAGATGCTTTTTTATACTAAGGTAAGGAAAAGTTCCTTCTTAATAACCTTGGTTTAATAATTATACCCACCTTGCAGGGTGGTTATGAGGATTACATGAATTAAATACATGTTAAATGCAACAGTGTCGGGCACAGAGAAAATGTTCAGTAAAGGTTAGCTAAAATTTGTGGATTTTCTTTTTAGTTTGTGTGTGTTAAATTGGAATCTTTAATATGGTAAACATATGCTACAAATAACCAATGAAAGTCTCAAAAATTAGATGGTGACTAGGTTTTCTCCCTCGATATTAAGCTGTTAGGTTATTAAGTATGAAATGTCTGATTTCCTCAAGTACTAAGTCTGACAGTTGATATCTCTGACATTTCACTTTGACAATCTTATTTCATTTTTATTGTGAAGGTATATCCTCATTGTTTCAATTGCATACTTTGGCTTGTCATTATCTTTTGAATTTATTTTTAGGGTAATTTTTATGAAACCATGAATATGTCAAAAATTTATGTTATTTTCAAATGTGACTTCCATCGTGGAACCAATACAGTGCAGAATATCAATGAAGTGTTTGGGAAGGATGTGGCTAATGAACCCATAGTACGTTGATGATTTCAGAAGTTCTGTCCTGGTGATTTTAATCTTGAAAGTGAACCACGTGGACGAACTGAGACCAAGGTGGATAACGATGAGCTGAAAGCTGTAGTGGAAGTGAATTGATCTCAACCTACTCGTGAATTAGCAAGGTTTGATGTTCCTATTCCAACAATATTGGACCATTTGAAACAAATCGGCAAGGTAAAGAAGCTGGACAGATGGGTACTGCATGAATTAAATGAGTGTCAGAAGAGAAATTTTCTTGAAATTTGCCTTTCTTTGCTGTCATGACATATTTTCTACACCATACTGTTACATGTGATGAAAAGTGGACTGTTTTTTGACAATCACACACATTCAGCGCAATGGTTGGATGAAGATGAAGTACTAAAACACAGTCCAAAACTGAATGTTCATCAAAAAAGCTAATGGTGTCTATTTGGTGCTCCAGCGCTGGTATTACCTACTACAGCTTCATGACACCTGGTCAGTGGATTACAGCGGATGGCTACTACAACCAACTGGATGAAATGATGAGGATGCTTGCGATTAAGCAGCCGAGATTGGTCAATAGAGACAGGCCAGTCCTCTTGCAAGACAGAACTGGACCACATGTTGCACAAACAATGCTGGTCACACTAAAGAGGCTGGACTTGGAAACTCTTTGTCATCCACTATATTCACCAGACCTTGCACCAACTGATTACCACTTCTTCCAGGGTTTGGACCACTTCTTGTAAGGAAGAATATTCAATTCTCAACAAGCTGTGGAAAATGTCTTTCATGATTTCATTGCCACTCGCTCTCTAGGCTTCTTCACGGCTGGCATAAGCAAGTTACCATTAAGATGGCAAAACTGTGTTGATAATTTAGGTTGCATACTTTGATTAATTGTACTGCTTCTATTTGAGATATAATAAACCTAACTTTTGATTCAAAATCAGATATTTCATATTTAATGATCTAATGTAATATCCATAAAAATGAAGTAACAGATTTTTTTGTTTGTTTTGAAAGACAGGGGAAATGATAATTGGTTAATCAGTTATGAAAAGCAGAACTGTAGAAAAGAAATTAACTGTAAGGTAAGGAAACTTAAAATAAATAAAAATATATATTTAATTTCTGTAAAAAATTCCTTGAAGTTAAGTTATTCTTTACCATTTCCTCCTTCCTTCACTTAAATCCTTGGTTTTTAATCCCCTTTCTGTGTTTTTCTCATCCTTTTTCTTTCCATCCTTTGTTTACATTGCATTTCTCAATTCTACTTTTTATTATCTCTGGGCAGCTTTTTTTTTTAAGAGATGGTCTTGCTGTGTTGCGCACATTGGAGTTCAGTGGCTCCACTGAACGGGCACAGTCACATCACACTGCAGCCTTCACCTCCTAGACTCAAGTGATCCTCCTGCCTCAGACTCCCCAAATAATTTGGATTACAGGCATGCCACTGTGCCTGGCTTATTTTTTATTTTGTATTAAAATAGAAGAATAATACCAACTTAGTACTTTTTTAGAGCTTAGAAAATTTCAGGATCACCAGATGTTTTTTGCTTTAATGTAATAAAGGCTTCTGGTATTTTTGGTCACCATGTTTGTATTTTACTAATTCACTTCTTTCTGAGTCTTTTGAGTCAGTATTAGATAACACAATATTAACTAATACAATGGAACATGTGTGCTTTACCTGTGAATCATAGCCATTGAACTTAAAAAAAAAAAGTACTTGTTATAAGAAGCTGGTTTTAACATATGTAATAGACTACATAGACCCTTAACACTATCAGAGTTACAGATTTTAGATTAATTGCTATCAACTTTTGAGTACCCAAGTTCAAATTTTACATATTTACATAAGAGATATTTTCAGAATAGTTTTACAAGTTTAAAACAATCTGTACATTTGAGAAAGTATTAAGTTATTAAAAAATTTTCTTTAATATTTATAATCTCTGTGTTCATCACTTCTAAAAATTTATACTTGTGTTTATGAAGGAAATTTAAAAATATTTATAGTACTTAGCAATAAGAAAGGACAAACTTGATATGCATTGTAATATGGATGAATCTTAAAATCATGCTGAGTGAAAGAAGCTATACATAAAAGGAACATACTGTATGATTCCATTTGTGTAAAATATACAAAACGCAAACTAGTTTCTAGTGACGGAAATCAGACCAGTGGTTGCCTGAGGATGGGGTGGAGGCGGGATGGACTGCAGAAAGACACAAGGAAACTTTTGGGTGAAGGTTTACATATGTCAAGGCTCATCAAATTGTGTATGTTAATATATGAAGTTAGTTGTATGTAAATTGTGCCTCAATAATTATTTAGTCGTAAATAGAAAAGAATGATATAAATAAAAATAAATGGCAGTTATAGCAGAAATGGATTTGAAATATACATATAAATGTACATATTTATAATAGCTCCTGAATTTATTTTATTGGTATATCTTGAGCAATTAGATTTTGCTGAAAACTTTATTTTTTTGTTCTTAGTAATATTTCATGCATTTTCATTGAGTTAGGATATTTGATACAAACTAAAAGGAACAAAAGTGATACATTACGTGAGTCTTCACTGTAATACTTTTAATTTAAAAATTGCCTTTTTTCACTTTTTGTCATTTTATCTAGGCCAGTTAGTAGTGGCAGTCATCTGTCTTTAAATAACTGGAAATACTATTAGTAGTAGCAGTCATCTGTCTTTAAATAACTGGAAATACCTCAGGTCTTGCTCCTGAGGTCTTCATTTCTGCTATAGAAAATGTAGAAGTTAGGAATGGCCTACATTCTATAATCAAGAATATCTTGGCTGGATGTGGTGGCTCACACCTGTTGTAATCTTAGCACTTCAGGAGGCTGAGGTGGGAGGATTATTTGAGGCCAGGAGTTTAAGACCAGCCTGAGCAAGAGTGAGACCCCATCTCTTACAAAAAATAGAAAAATTAGCTGGGTGTGGTGGTGTGAACCTGTAGTACCAGCTATCAGGGAGGTGGAGGCAGGAGGATCACTTGATCCCAGGAGTTTGAGGTTGCAGTGAGTTATGATGATACATACCACTGCACTCTAGCCCAAGGGACAGAAAAAAACCCTGTCTCAGGAAAAAAAAAAAAAAAGAATAAATATCTTGAGGTTCTTTCTACTGGATCTTATTATATTTAGTTATGGTCTTTGGGGGAGTTTTATTTAGAAACATTTTATGTTTGAACTAATTATTTCTATGGGACCCTGAGAAAGACTGGATCTTGATAAGGTAATTTTGCTAAATTTTCTTTAAAAAAATCACTAGTATTTTACAAAACATCATACATTTAAATAGCGCATCTAGCGATGAATTCTAAAACATCACTTAAGTCTTAGTATTTTCAAGCCCATTTCTCCGAAGAGGAAAACAAACGAAACCATTACTGGATAAACAGGTAATATCAAATTTTTAAAAATAGCCATTATGAAATTTTTACCGGTTTTTAAGGCAATCTCTTCCCTTCCTGGGTGAATATGTATTCTTTCTGGCAACTTATTGTTAATTTTTATAGGCTCTTCAGAGTGAATATATTCTTAAATCTCAATAATTATTAAAAATAATTTACCCTTTGGTAATATTTATATAGATTCTTTTATCAACAGATCATTTTTCTTCCTTTTAGGAATCAAAATGTATCGATGATAAGGAATTGCTTATTAAAATAGCTGCAATTGATAATGGTTTAGCATTTCCTTTCAAACACCCTGATGAATGGAGAGCATGTGAGTATTTAGCACCTTATATAGATTTTATAATTACCTCTTTTCCAGAATGGGAAAGGAACAAAATTTACAGATATCAAAATAGCAGAGGAAAAACTTGGTGAAGTATACGATCCATTAGGGCTCAGTTCTAGGCACTAGGGATGCAAACATGTGTACTACATCGGCCTTGCTGTGTATTATTTGCTTATTTTTGGATGACTGGTTTTGATTTTTACGCTTATATTAGCCTTGGAAAATGAGTTTGGTAGTTTTCCAATTTTAAATATATGTGTAACATGGGAGGATTATCTACTTTAATATCCTGGTAGAACTGTATTTGAATTTTTGGGTTATTCACTTATAAAACAATTTAGGCCTGTCACCCAACCCCAGCCCCTTTTGAGTGAGTAGTGCTTTAATTGCTTTCCCAATATCTTATGGTTAGTAGGTTTTCTACATCTTCTTGAGCCAGTTTTAGGTACTTTTATTTTGCTTAAAATTGCCTGTGATATCTTGAGTTTAGATTTATAATGTTTTATTAGAATTCTCTTATAATTAAAAAAAAATCCCCTCTGTGCATATTAAGTATTTAAAGGATGAAATGAAATGATATCTGGAATTTGCCTTAAAATGCTTGTCGGGGTAGGGACCAGGGGAACAGATGAAGCAAATTTTGCAAAATTTGGTAATAATTGAATTAGGTTATTGGGAATATGGGAGATGATTGTTTTTTTAGTTAAAAATTTTTTTTTAATTTGTGTATGTTTAAAATATATGATAAATTTTAAAAATCTTTGTATCAATGATATGTCCCTTTTAAATTCCTATTGTTTATTGGTGGGCCTTTGTCATCATTAGATCATTAGGCTTGCCAAAGATTTATCAGTTGTTAAGCGTTGGCCCATTTATTTATGCTTTTTTTGGTATAATTGGCTTTTTATTTTATTGATCAGGCTTTTAGTTAGTTTGCTTTTTTCTTTTGTTGATTTATGTTTTCCATCATTATTCTTTTCTACTATTCATCCTATATTGCTTTTCTATAAATGCATATTAAGCCACATATTTTCTTCTACGTATTATTTTGGCTAAACCACAGATTGGATAGGTGCTGTCCTATTGTTCTGCTTTGTATGTTTACACTTTTGGATTTTCTTTTGGCAGTAATAATTTAGAAGTATTTTATTTTATTTTAAAATTTCTAGATCAGTTTTTTTTTCAACTGTCCATTGTTGCTATTTATTAAAAACTGCTCATTATTGTTATTTTCCAGTACCATTGCACTGTGATCTGTGAACATGGTCTCTGTGAATTCTGTGTTTTGTAATTTGTTATTAATTTTTTTTTGTCTCTATTGAAGTGTAATTTACATATCATGTCTTTACTCCATTTTAAGTGTACAATTAAATGGTTATTAGTAAATTTACCAAGTTGTACAGTATTCACATAAATTAGTTTTAGAGGATTTCCCACCGCCCATTGAGACCCCTAATTCCCATCCCCAAATACACTTCAAGCATGCGCCTCCCCTTCACAGTGCTCACCACATCCCTCGGATGTGGGTCCACCCCTCACCCCCAAAATCCCCAGTGAACACTACCATGTTACTAATTTCTTTATGATCCTATATATGGCCAATTTAGGGAACTGTTTTTGAAAAGAATGTTTGGGCACAAAATTCTGTGTCTGCTAACTAAAACTTGTTCATTATTATTCATATCATATCCTTGATTTATTTTTTGACTCCTTGATCTGTTAATTTTTGGGAGGAAATTAAAGATCACTGTGATTATGATTTTATCAGTTTCTTCTTACATTTCTGTGTATTTTTTGCTTTGTATTTCACACACATAAAGGTCCAGTGGTTTATGTGCCTGGTGGCTTATTGTTTTTTCAGTATGAAATATATCCTACTTTATCCCTCTCAGTGTTTTTTGTTTTTCTTATTTGGTCTGTTGTAACATTGTCATTCCTCCTTTCTTCTTGTAAGCATTTACCTGGTATTATTCTCTACTTTTATTTTTAGCTTTAATCATTTTGTTTTATGTATATGACTTATAAACAATACTTAGCTAGATTTTTTTTAACCTAGTCTTTGTCTTTTAAAAGGTACACTTAACCTTGTAGTTTAATACTCAGTAAACTAATATGCTTGAACTTTTCCTGCCACATTATCTTTTTTTATTTACCATGAATTCCAATTTATTGTTTTTTTTCTTTCTTATCATTTGTTGAACTGATTTGAGATGTCTTGGTTCCATTTGATTTTTCCCCCAAATTGTTTGGAACCTGTATGCAAATTGCATTTTAAAAAGGTTAAGTTTAAGGTGCCTATAATACATCTGGGAAATTTTATCAAACGTGAAGTTGAGGATTAAGGGTCTGGAGCTTGAAAGAGGAATTAGTATTGAGGATGTAGTTTTTAAACTGTCATCTGGATAGTGGAAGCCATGGTAGTGTTTGCTATCACCTAGGGAAATCATGGAGAACCAACACTATCACCTAGTACAATGCCAAGTACGTAAGTACTCAATAAATGTTTCATAAATGCTTAATGAATGAAGACGATGAAGGACTGAGTGTGGAATATGGGGGAACAGTGACATTGAAAAGAGGAAAAACTAGCAAAAGAGAGAAGGCATGGCTTATAAGACAGAAGGTAAACTTTGAGAGAGTGGTATTTCCAAAGCCGGAGGAGAGAATTTCATGAAGGAGATGGTAGAAAACAGTGCTACTTGCTACAGAGAGATTAAGTAGCATGAAGACTGCAAGTGGGCCTTTGGAGAGACCCTTATGAGATGACTGGTGGTGTCAGGGGAGGGAGTTTGCATAGAAGTTGAGGGTAAGGATTAGAAGTGGAAGCAGGCAAAGAATAAGGGCTTTTCTTTTATGAAATTGTTGAGGGAAAGGTACAAAGGAAATTGGACATAGCGTCAAGGAGATGTGGTCCAGAGGAAAAGCTTTCCTTAGAATGGAGAGTCCTTCCCACCGTGTACAAAGAAGTAGATAGAGAAGTAAGAAGGAATGACTCCAAAGGCATATTTCTTCCTCAGGGCTTTCTAAGGTAGGATCCATCAAAGCTGAGGATTCTCAGTGGGTGTACCCACAGTAGCTCTGTAGATCATCATAATGTCATAAGCCTTAACTTGTAGGAATCTGAATATGCACCCTCTCTAGAAGATTCTGTTATGTCTGTATATATCTTTCTAGTCTTGGTTGTATAGATTTAATGGTCTTCTTGTGGGGAGAAGTGGAGTTAGCTCAGAGTCATGGATCTTTTATCTCTTAAAGCCACACACTTCTTAATGATTTAAAATTTTAGATTATCTTCTATATACAAGTGAGTAGTCACTTTTGATGATTTCTATTTGTGGAGGGCAGGGGGACCTCAGCCATGGTATTCATCAGGGACTGTGAGCAATTATAGGTATCCATCAATTTCTAAACTCAAGAACCAGATTCAGATATATTTTTTGAGATCGTGCTATTTGAGATAGACTCATTATCCAAACTCTTACTCTGTACTGTCTAAACTCAGAGACATAACTAGTTTACTATGCTTTACTGTCTGAATTGGCTATCCAAATCTGAATAATTTGGATTGTAAAGGATAGTTGTACTCTAATTAAGTTCTTTCTCCTGTCCTTTTTTCGGGAGAACCTAGGATTTTAAGAAAGAACCAGGATAAATGTGAGTCTAAATAAACCATTTCCTCCCACTTATTAGAATACTTGTTTCTATAGATCCATTTCACTGGGCTTGGCTTCCTCAAGCAAAAGTTCCTTTTTCTGAAGAAATAAGAAACCTGATTCTACCATATGTTTCTGACATGAACTTTGTGCAAGATTTATGTGAAGATCTTTATGAACTTTTTAAGGTAAATAAATGTTTCATTTTCATTATGCAGAAAATAAAGTAAATCTTAAAATGGAAGAGATTTTCTTAACAGAGCTAATTTGCAATTACTTCTCATATTGCTGCTTGCAGTAGAATCTGACATGACAGGATTAGCAGTTTTACTTTACAGGAGCATAAAGTTATAAAGTTACACTTACTATGAGTATTCTTCGAAGTGAGACTGCATTAAAATTCAAGAAGTTGTTTTCTTCAAAAGTTGAACTTTCACAAAATTATTAATATTCAATAAATTATAATATATATTTGGTGACCTGCTATTTAATTCTCTTAAAAAACCTAAGCCCTCTTAAATCCCTTATGGAATAAGTTGAGGTATAAATAAATCAATCCTTTTTTGTCATTCTGAAAGTATACAAAAAGATAACAGCTAAAAAACTCTTTGTTTTATCAATTAGGGAAGTTTTCTAATGGCCTTATTTGCTAAGTTAAAGTATTCGTTTGTTTTCAAATATTTGTTTCAAGGATCTCGATTTTGGAAATAATTTTTTTCCCTTTTTCCCTTTTTTCTGTGATAGACTGACAAAGGATTTGACAAAGCCACTTTTGAAAATCAGATGTCTGTGATGAGAGGTCAGGTAGGTTACTTTTTAATAATCTTATTATTTAGGAAAAAAATCTCTTTGAAACACTAGTCAACTGTTTTCTCCACTGTGACCCGGAAATAGAATTCTTAATACTACCTGTTATGTTCAGATGACTAGAAATGAAGTTAATTTAAATAGTTTCTTTATTGTTTTATAAGTTAGGTATTTTTGACCTTGTATAAGGTCAATATTTATTTGTATTTGACCTTGTATATTATTTATTTAGCTATTTGTTTCCGCCTACTGTGGATTGGTTGTCTCCATTTTGATAGCTATTTTCCTGGGTATCACTACATTTTTCCTCCTCAAATCCACTTGTTTGGGCATTTCAATATCAAGTTCTGTTGCCAATTGTCTTTCCCTCACAGATCACATTTGGCCTTTGCTAGAGTAGTGGTTTAATAACCAAAGTTCAGCACTGATTGGGACATGAAAGAACTAATTGTAACTCAGTCCTCTCCCCTCTCTCTTCCTCACGCCTCTAATTAAATATTAGAGATGCAAGGTATAAGTGTGCTGATGTGGACCTGCAAGCTGGGCTGACTCTCACATGACATTTGCTTCTTCAACTCTATTAATGGTATTTAGATTCCAAAAGGAAGACTTGAAATGAAAATGAATTATACTGTAAACATTATCTTTTGGTAACTTTTAAATTAACATTCTCTTCCTAAAATGTACATTTAATTTAAAGTAACTGTTTGCTACAATACCTGTGGCAAAGAAGATGAGTCAAGTTTTTGCACTGATATTGTATTATATAACTTTAGCAAGTAAATACAGTTAAATAAGATAATCGTTTATTCATTCACCAAATGATTACTGACAGAACTAGTTCCAGGAACTAGTCACTGGAAATAAAGCAGTGAACAAAACCAAGTTCTTACTCTCGTGGAACTTATGCTCTGCTGAAGAGGTCAGGGGTCAGTGAAAAGGGACTGATTCTTAGTGCATCTCTCTGTGCTCTTTCACATTTATGCAGTGCTTTACTGGAATCAGTAAATGAAATGGCTGGAGAAGTAGGATAGAACCAGAGTATAGAGAACCTTAAGAACTAGAATATAGAGAGCCTTAAGAACCAAAATATAGATTTCACACAGAAGGAATTGGAGCAGTTAGAAATTTAGCATTAAAGAAAGGCTGTGATGAGACAGAAATTTTAGAAAAGGAGACCTCCTTCTAGGTTTCTTCTATGAACTCCCTGAAATTGTGTATAAAATTTTGTTTATATGTGCATTTTGCATATGGGAAGAGATAGGATATCTCAGCAAAAGGTGTCCCTAACCCAAAACAGGGTAAGAACCACTGCAGAAAGCTATGCTGAACAGTGGGGTACAGGTTTGCTTAGTAAATGAGGAGTCTAGAGCCAGGAGGCATCACTAGGTGGCTTTTTTTGGTAATTCAGGCATGAATGAAGGGATCATATGATCGATGATTATGATTGTGTTGCAGAGTGTTACCATCCCAAAATACATTTGAGCTAAATTTTCAGGCATAGATAATTATGCCTTGATTTGACCTTTTTGCTTGAAACAGATTGACTTGACATATCAATATACTTCAACTTCTGGAATATTCTTATCCCTAAAGGTGTATCTTTATCTTACGGATGTTATTTTAAAGAAAGAAAGAAAGAAGGAAGGAAGGAAGGGAGGGAGGGAGGGAGGGAGGAAAGAGAGAGAAATATTGTAAATAATTTTGTAAGCTTTAATTGTGGATTAAAGTTAGTATATGAGGAACTTAAATTGAAAAAGGCATCTGAAAAGTTATGACTTTGAGGTCTGTTATAAGATATAGCAGTGGCTATGTGCTATTTTAGGTTTATTTATTCATATCTTGTCCAATTTACAAAGGAGTTTAAGGTATTATAAAAATGTATGTAATAAAATATAAAAATGACAGGATTAAGATCTGGGGAGAGAAAGAAATAAAATGATGATACTTTGGTTGTATGTTTTAGTTTGATTTTGTTTTGCTTTTAATTTTAGTTTGATTTTGAGCTTTCTGATAGCCAAAAAGAATAATGTCCCCTGACCATGTACATGATTGTGTAGCTCTCCGGTTTTAGCTGGCCTTTTTGTTATTATCGTTTCATTTTTTTTTAAGTTGATCTAAGGCCAGGCACCTTTAGTCTCTGCTACTTGGAAGGCTGAGACAGGAGGATCCCTTGAGCCCAGGAGTTTCAGGCTGCAGTGCACTATGATTGTGCCTGGGAATAGTTACTGCACTCCAAGCTGGACAACACAGTGAGACCCTGTCTCTAAAAAAAAAAAATGGTCTAAAAAAAATCAGATATTAATCTAAAGTAAATCAGTACTTATTAAAGAGAGGCTTCACAAAAACAAATAGCACTACTCTAAATTCCAAACAACAGAATCATTATTTTAGCCAGTTTCTTAATTGAGTCAAAATACTTGTGTTATTTCTATCATTTATAAATATCCCTTAAATTCCTTTCCTCTCCAGTTTTGCCTATTAACTTAATGATTTGTGTTTTCTATAACCAAGCCTTTTGCCCTAGTTTGTAGTGAGCCTTCAGTTTTATACATGTAATCAGTGACATGCTCTAATTCTTCACATGAAGTTGTGGACTGAAATTACCATGAAGGTTTTGTTTTTTGTTTTTATTTTTTGTAGTTTGGGACTGGTAATGTTTATTAAAGCTAAAGATAAACTTTGTTTTGAGGTTTATATTAAATAGGTCATAGTTGGGTTCAATAAAATTCATTAATGTTCTACCTGTGCCTATTTGGAACATTGGACCTGAGAATATTTACTTATGGGAATGTGAAATACATTTTCCACATGATCTGAAAAAATGGCAGAAATAATAAATAAAACCGTTTTATGAAAATACAGTGAACGAGTATTCAGTGATTTACAAACCAGAGGCTCATTTACAGATTAAGTAACATTGATATTAAAGAAAGTGAGACAAGCCCTTTAGTACCTCTGAGTACTTGACCCTTTGCTAGGTACTTTTGTGTTCGTTATTGCTTATCCTCACAACTCTACAGTTACCTGCATTTTATGTGGAAGAATTTGGCTCAGAGGGGTGAAGTACCCTGTTGCATCCGTGTGATAAGGGGGTCTGTCTTAGCCTGGCAGATCTGTTCCATTTAGGCATTGCCTCTGCTTAGGGCCTTTATCATCTCTTCTCTGGATTTATTGACATTCTATGTGGTGTCCTTACCTCTTCTCCCATTTCTTTTCTCCATTAAGATGAGAAAATCTCTCTAAAAGAAGTCTAATCATTTCTTTCATGATTTAAAACTCCCATGATATATTTGCCCATGTGTATAGGCTCAAATCTAGGCTTTCAGCACAATCAGCAAGACCCTTCACAGTCTGACTCCAAACAATACACCTGCCTTTGTCTTTTGTTTTGTGGCTTCCCTTAAGCTTAGCAACTCCGAATTTCTCTTTCTTCCCATCTCCCTGTGGAGCCCTTGCACTGTTCTCTCCCCAGATGCCTTTCCCTCTTCATCTGGAGAACAGTTCTTCTTTCAGGCTCCTCCTGCAATCCAGGAAGTTGTTCTTTAGATTTCTGCAGCACTTTCTGGGAATATGCTGGTGTCCTATTTTACTCAGAAATGTGGTTTTAAAATCAGCATATCAGGTACATTACTACTGAAAAATAGCTTAAAATTGACCATAAAGTAGAATATGTGTGGTTTCATGTATACAGTGCAGTAATTCTCATACGCATTGAAATTGGAGAACCAGTGAACTAATCTGAAGGAAAGCTAAGTCTTTATGCAGAAGCCCGCAAGTTTATTCCATCTGCCTCTGCCACAGCTGTCATATGCCTATCAAGCTCTCAGATGTGGCATGGGTAGAGAATTCTAGCATCTCCCCTTGCCTGCAGTATTTGTTCCATTCTATTTTTTAAAAATAATCCTGTCTGATTCAAACATATAATAATAGATGTGCTTATTCTTTGAGAAGTGAAAAAATGGGTGGTATGTGGGGGTGGGGATCAGATTTTAAAGTCAGGATATAGGTCCTTTGTAGTTAAAGTGTCTGTCACACTATTGCAGTTATTTGTTCATGCGGCTGTTTGTTTCTGGAATGTGAGTTCTTTAAGGACTCACATGATTTTTCCCTCCTATTCAGTCCCTTCTTCAACACAGTGAGTGCTTAGTTAATATTTCTTTAGTAAATAAATGCAAGATTATTATATCTTCTGAACTTCCAAAGAAAAATTAATAGTATAGTTTTAGGATTGAATTATTTTTTGCTGCTATATAACTATGTAAAAATTGAGAATTTGTAAAGTGACTTTCATTTTCTTATACCTTTCTGTTTTCCAGATTCTCTGCAACAATCATGTATTGTTTTTTAGAGTCAGGAAATATTCAATATTACTTAAGTTTGGTATATTTAGATTAACATCTTTAGAATACAATTTTTAAAACCGAAAGAAGAAACTAACCAGAACATTTCATTCCTTAGTCATGTTTTTGCACATAATTTTATTTTCATGGTAAGAACCATGCTTATAAACTTAAATTTCGTAAGTTCTTTTTTCCCTTGTTATCCAAATATAGCCAACTTAGAAAATTTTAAGGGAAAAACTTAAAAGGGATACTAAAACAAATATAATCTATAACTATAATACTATTGCTAATACAGGTCTATTTTCCTGACACATTAAATACTCCAGATCTTCTAGGAACTAAATCATCTAGTTTATACTATTCAAAGTATTATGAAGCTTGTTTATTAGTGTGGCTTTATGTTGAAATGTTTATACTTATCACTATTGACCAGTCTATACAAGAACCATTAAAATGTATTGCATGTGTATATTAGATATTTTCAAATACCTGAATGAGACATCTGTATTTGTGAAGTATATAATAGAGGGAATTTTTCCTGATATGCAGGGAAAAAAGAAAATGATTTACTAAAATTTTATTGTGTCTAAATAGAGAGTAGACTAGGCTATAATCTATGTATTGAGTTTTGTAACCTTCTTTGTATGCTCAAGTAGAAATTCCAAGGGTGTCTTGGAATAGAATACATAGAATGTAATATATTTTACTTTTCCTAGTTTTATTTTTCTTATTTAAGAGTAAGCTCTTAAATAAAACTTTATTTAAAATGACTACCTTCCCAAATTCTCTAACCCCCTTGCCTTGCTTCATGCTTCCCCATAGCACTTTCACCTTCTAATGCATAGAATGATTTATTATTCACATTTATTGACTTCTCCTCTTGATAAACTGTGCACTTCATGAAGGCAAGAATTTTGCTTTTTTTTTTCCTTAACTTTTGTGTCCTTAGCACTTAAAACAGAACCTAGCACATAGTAGGCATACAGTAAATTTATTTGTTGAATGAGTAGATAAGGTAAGTATTTAGTTAAGACCAGACTATTTAAAGAAGTATTTATTTAGATTTTATGTTGACTAGAATATGAATAGAATATTCATTCTCTGATTCCATTGCTCCTGGACATAGGTTTATTCTAGAATATTTTAAAGTCACCAATTGGCAAAAGTTATTTTATTCTAATTTTGTACATTTGTGTACATGTATATATAAACATATATATCCATATAATCATATGTGTAGCAGTCATTCCTCATCACAATCTCGTGTGTAAGTGGATGAAAAAAATTGTAGTGAATGAATGGTTAAAATAATGTCAGTGAAGTGAAGCTTTTTAGCTTTCTAAAATTGGTGAAAATCTCTCTTCTTTCCGCAGATCTTAAATCTTACTCAGGCATTGAAAGATGGGAAGAGTCCTTTTCAGCTCGTACAAATGCCTTGTATAATTGTGGAACGGAGTCAAGGTGGAAGTCAGGGTCGGATTGTCCACCTAAGCAATTGCTTTACCCAGACCGTACATTGCAGGAAGCCATTTTTTTCCACCTGGTAACAGATGTAAGAATAAGATAAACAAACTGTTGAGAGTTATTTTGTCGTTAAACATTACGGTAATGTAAACCTGCGGTTAAGAGCACCAGTTGCCAAAACCTCAAGTAATGCAAGTCTTTAAAGGTTATATTTTGAATGTAACCAAAGGTTTACAGGTTTTTGTCCCAATATTAAGTTTCTATTTCAGGAAAGAAGTGATAATCTCCTGTATTGTATTTTGTAGAAAATTTGTATTTTGTGTTGTTAGTTTACAAGGTAATTTTACACATGCTGGAATGACTGTAATTACCCTAGAATTCCAAGTAGAAAAATAAGGTGTTTGTTGACTTTGAATACAATAATTTTTAATATGCTTTTCAAACATTGAGAAGATTGTTCATGTTAACTCCTTTTACATTATAAAAGGCTTTTGAGGGTGCCTAAGTCCGAAACTGCTCTTATGAACTTTAATAGAGTAGTTAGGTAACAGAAAAACATGTAAACATAAAGCAATGTTGCCTTAATTTTAAAAGCTGCTGTTTTAGAACTTGACTAAGTGCCCCTAAAGTGGCTGTTATTAGGGACCACAAAATTATATCTTCATTAAGTGACAAGTGACCATTTTATTTTTTGTACTTTAGAATATTGTTGGTGAACTATTTTGTTATAGTAAGGAAAAATTCTAAAGACATTCCCCGTTTTTTTTAAAAATGGAAACATTCAAGTGAGACTTGTGAGGAATAATATGAAATTGAAGTAGATCCCTAATATTTTGGAATTCCAAAACAGCAATAAAATTTCCTTTTGTTTTCTTGCATGGGATCAAGTACTTGAGATTAGTACTTCAGAGTACTGATCTTATTAAATTTAGTACTTCAGTTAATATTAAACTTAGAAGTAAACCATACCCCAAATTATATATTGGATTGCATTTTGGGGTCCTAGGTCATAAGTTCTTAAAAATAATAATACTACTTGAAATTACAGATGTTATAATTACAGTCAATTTTATATTATCAGGCCAATTAAAGGGGAGCACGACAGAGATAACCGTAAAATCATTTATATTTGATTTTGAAATTTATTTTTGTACTTTATTTTGAATATCAATATGTCTGACATTCTTGGAATTTGCAACATTGTGTGATTTAAATTGAAATCAGCCTGATATGAAGATGTGATTATAGAGAAGCAGAAGCTTTGTTCTTTTCTTCAGGCTCAAAACCAGTAACATCACCAGTTGGACCAAACTGAGTCATCTGTGCTCCTGACATTTTGTTTTTTAAGCTTATTGTCTTGTGTAGAAAGTATTTTTGTGTAGAAATTATTTCCTGAAGGTTAAATTAGCATGCAAGACAGACCTGTAGTTCTCTCTTCTTTTACATCTTTCTGTTGGTCTTCATGGATGTGATGAATGAGAATTCTGCCGCCTTAATGGAGTTAATTGGAAACCTGTGTTCTCCTACCTCCTCTGACCCTCCATTAGCTCAGTTTTGAGATAATGGAAAATTGACTGGAAATTTAGAACTCCAACTACTATCTTTTAGATAAATACTGTTAATTAAAATGTGCCTTTTGAAGATATGTTTGAAAACGGAAATAAGTTGCTATGATGTGAGTTCTGCTTTCATAAAACAGTTTTTTCAGTATTTTGAGAATTGCCATATTAATTTTTATAATGGAAAATTTAGTAGATTACTACTGTTTTATATCCTAAAATTAAAATAGTGTGAAAATGTTTTTAAATGGTCTGACCATGCCAGAAAAGTAAAGTTGAAATATTTAAGATACAATTACAAGTCAGAGTACCCTGGTTGTATTTTATAAACATTCATGAACTTAATTCTTATTTAAATATTGTGGTTTTTTCCCAGTGGGTATATTTATAGTGTCAAACATAGTAGACTAAAGGTAATAAAAATCATTGTCTTAAGGTTATATTTCTTGTGTGTATATATATTGAATAGAATAGGAACACATATACATTTGTAAATGATGCCAAACTACCATTTTTTTACTTCATTTGTTAATGGTATAGTTTAATTCTTTATAATTCCTAAAGACCTATTTAACTGGAAGTTTTACAATTGGAGACGTTTTAATTTTATTATATGCTGACTCTGTCACCCCCAAAATTTGTTAGCAATTGGAGACTCTTTGTGGAGACATGGTTTTTTTGCAGACTTGAAAATAATTTGATTTATAAAAATTTTTCTAATGTAAAATAGTTTTAAAGAATTAAAACCTTAAGTATGATGACATGTTCTTTGATCAAATTATATTTTGCATCCTTATACAGATATAAGAAGAGACAGGCAGCATCTTAGTTTTTGTCTGCCTTCTTTCACCAAGTTTGCTTGGGCAACTGTACAGACTTGTAGCAGAAATTCTTGGTACTGTTCTACGTCTCCAAGCCTTTCTTACAGTTAGTTTGGGGCCTCATGACAGAGTTCTGGCCAGCGAGATGTGCAGACAGGTTATCTATGTGACTTCCAGGCCTGGCAGTAAAACTCACTGTCATGATCGTCCATTCTCTTGTCTTCCTATTTGGCTATAAACAAAGAATTTGTAAAATGGAAGCAGCGGGCACAAGAGTCACTGTTGGTGGAAAGCTACCAGGAGAGCCTCCTGACTTCATTGTACTTGTGACATGAACAAGAAACAAGTGCTTGTGTGTAGTCACTACAGTTTTTAATTTAATTGTTACTGTAGCTTAGTCTGTCCTATCCTAGGCATTATGATAGAAATAGAAAAACGCAAATCACTTTTAAAATAAAAATTTGAAAAACAATTATTGGAGGCATACAGGGACACCATCTTCACTAAAACTAGGTTGCAGAATATCTCTATGAATCCCAGAATATGAGTAGTTTGGGTTAAAACCATCAATAACAACAAGATCATGTGGGAATAGCAGCTTTGGTGGAGCAAGCAGAGAGAAGGAAGGGGGATTTGCGATGGTTCTGAGAGCCAAAGAACCCAGAATTTGCCACCATGAGTACAGCCTGCAAAGGAAAGGTCCCCAGTAGTGGTAGGAATCTCAGTTGGTAGATCCAAAACCACAGTCAAAACTGGAAGAAGGCTGCCCGGCATTCAACTGGCAGCTAGTGATGGGGCCTGCAGAAAGGTGGGGGTGCTGGGGTAACCTGTCTTTACAGTTCTCGCAAATAGCCAGTGAGGGGACATGGTCTGTAGTGAGAGAAACTCCCAGGAATAGAAGACACACTGACAAGGGACGAGCTCGGGGCATAAAGGAGAGGGGGTTTGGATGCTGATAGGAGATGGGGCACCAAATGTGACAGAATTCAAAAAGTACTGAAGAGGTAGAGACACACAAAACCATCTTATCCAAAACTCTGTAGGAACTACAGGAGAGTGAGCCCTACAACCATGAAGCTAGAAAACTGTCCTGGCCCACCCTCACCTCCTATGTAGGAATCTTATAAAAATATAGAAGAAAAAACCCATCTTATTTAAACATGAACACATCTTACAATATGCTTTGAGAAAACAGGCTTACAATCTGCATAATGTACCCACAGAAAATGAAGATAATCCCAGAAACACATCCGTGAAGCAGATGTCTGATGTTTTAAAATTGCAGTCCCCAACTCCTGGCTTGTTAGGGACCAGGGCCACAGGGCTCTGCTCCCTACCTCTCTCCAACCGTGGAAAAATTGTCTTCCAAGAACTTAGGAACTGGGGAGCGGGCACAGCAGGAAGGGGGGATCTGCACAGCAGGAGGTGGGCAGAGGGTGAGCAAGCAAAGCTTCGTGTGTATTTACAGCCGCTCCCCATTGCTTATATAGCTGCCTGAGCTCGGCCTCCCTCCCCACCACAACCATCTATGGAAACATTGTCTTCCATGAAACCAGCGCCTGGTGTAAAAAGACTGGGGACGGCTAATGTAAAATATCATGTTTTGATACATGTACACTTTGCATGGCATAGTGTGCATACAAGTGTGCATACATGTACACTTTGCAGAATGGCTAAATTAAGCTATTTAACATATGCATTACCTCACATTTTCATTTAAAATCTACTCTCAGCAATTTCCAAATATACGATACTGTGTGTTATTACTAACTGCAGTCACCGTGATGGACAACAGACCTCTTGAACTTAATTCTTCTAACTGAAATTCTGTGTCCTTTGACCAACATCTCCCCAATCCTCCCACCCCCAGCGTCTAGTAACCACCATTTTACTCTCTTGCTTCTATAAAATCAATGTTTTTACACTCCACATATCAGTGAGATCACGTGGTATTTGTCTGTCTGTGCTTGGCTTATTTCACTTAACAGCAAGCCCTCCAGGTTCACTCATGTTGTCACAAATGGCAGGGTTTCTCTGATACTTCTTAAGGCTATTCAGTATTCCATTGTGTATATGTACCACATTTTCTTTATCCATCTGTTGATGGACACTCAGGTTCCACCAAGCCCATGGCTTGAACAGTGCAAGTTTATAACAAAAGTGCATTTATCTAAGCAAAGTGCATTATTATTAATCACGTCATTTTACTTAGTAATTAAGTTTTAATATGCTTCAGAATCCATGTAAAGAGTTCTTCAAGAAAATAAACCCTGGCCAGGCTTGGTGGCTCACACCTGTAATCCTAGCACTCTGGGAGGCCGAGGCGGAAGGATCGCTTAGGGTCAGGAGTTCGAAACCAGCCTGAGCAAGAGCGAGACCCCATCTCTACTAAAAATAGAAAGAAATTAATTGGCCAACTAAAAATATATAGAAAAAATTATCCGGGCATGGTGGCGCATGCCTGTAGTCCCAGCTACTCGGGAGGCTGAGGCAGGAGGATCACGTGAGCCCAAAAGTTTGAGG